>JASDFA010000453.1:0-126195 GCA_035772735.1 Datura wrightii | reverse complement strand
AAATAGTGATGCCCATCAAACGAGTTGATAGGGCGCCCGTCATCAGGCCCCGCAGGCTGCGCACGACCAAAATTTGGGGGCGAACGGAGGCGGTCGATCGAATCTCCAGAAATCCGTGGGCTAACATTCACCGAAAATCGAGAAAATCGTAAATTTTCATTTATGCAAAAAATAGTGATGCCGATCGAATGAAATGATAGGGCGCCCGTCACCAGGCCCCGCAGGATGCGCACAGCCAAAATTTGGGGCCAAACGGAGACGGTCGATCACATCTCCAAAAATCTGTGGGCTAACATACACCGAAAATCGAGAAAATCGTAAATTGTCATTTGTTTGAAAAATAGTGATGCCGATCAAACGAAATGACAGGGCGCCCGTTACCAGGCCCCGCAGGCTGCGCACAACAAAAATTTCAGGCCAAACGGAGACGGTCGATCACATCTCCAAAAATCTGTGGGCTAACATACACCGAAAACCGAGAAAATCGTAAATTGTCATTTACGCGAAAAATAGTGATGCCCATCAAACGAGTTGATAGGGCGCCCATCACCAGGCCCCGCAGGCTGCGCACGACCAAAATTTGGGGGCGAACGGAGGCGGTCGATCGAATCTCCAGAAATCCGTGGGCTAACATTCACCGAAAATCGAGAAAATCGTAAATTTTCATTTATGCAAAAAATAGTGATGCCGATCGAATGAAATGATAGGGCGCCCGTCACTAGGCCCCGCAGGCTGCGCACAGCCAAAATTTGGGTCCAATCGGAGACGGTCGATCACATCTCCAAAAATCTGTGGGCTAACATACACCGAAAATCGAGAAAATCGTAAATTGTCATTTGTTTGAAAAATAGTGATGCCAATCAAAAGAAATGACAGGGCGCCCGTCACCAGGCCCCGCAGGCTGCGCACAGCCAAAATTTAGGGCCGAACGGAGGCGGTCGATCGAATCTCGAAAAATCCGTGGGCTAACATTCACCGAAAACCGAGAAAATCGTAAATTGTCATTTCTGCAAAAAATAGTGATGCCGATCAAAAGAAATGACAGGGCGCCCGTCAGCAGGCCCCGCAGGCTGCGCACAGCCAAAATTTAGGGCCGAACGGAGGCGGTCGATTGAATCTCGAAAAATCCGTGTGCTAACATACACCGAAAATCGAGAAAATCGTAAATTCTCATTTATGCGAAAAATAGTGATGCCGATCAAACGAAATGATAGGGCGCCCGTCACCAGGCCCCACGGGCTGTGCACAGCCAAAATTTGGGGCCGAACGGAGGCGGTCGATCAAATATCCAGAAATCCCTGGGCTAACACGCACTGAAAAGTTTGAAAGTTAGCAACATAGGCGCACTATGCTAGTCTCGACAGACCGGACGACATCGGATGTCACATGCTAACCTATGTCGAGACCCAACGCCCATCGATGAATGCCCAGTGATAGAAAATTTAAACTAAAACACCTATGCTTATCCTTATGATATAAATAAAATCCTAGAGATTAGTGGTGGTAGTGCTGGCCTACCATGGTCGCTTGCCATGGTGGTGTCGGTTGTGGTGGGTCGTTAGGACCAGTTTTTAAATTAAAATTGTCACCCATATTGGGAAATATGTTGAAATGAGTGCGATAGAGGCATATTTTAGAAAAAATGGCTCGGCCAAACCGCCTTTCGGCGGTTTGTCGAGATAGATCTCGAAAAAATACACAAAATGAAAAAAAAATCGCGTAAAACGGATAATCCAGCCCAAAGTTATGATCATTTATATAATATGCCTCTAATAAACTATTTTTCCGTCGATTATATTACAGTTTTAACAACATTATGTAAGATCTCATCAAAAGACTTGCATCTCGGCAGTTCTTATTTTGTTAATAAAGAGCTAACACATACCAAAAATCGCGAAAATCGTAAATTCTCGTTTATGCAAAAAATAGTGATGCCGATCAAACGAAATGATAGGACTATCTAAATTCTGATCACTTTCTGTACTATACTGATTCCTTACTGATTACCGTAATGAATTGATTTAAAACCGAAGTGGGGCTTATATATAATAGAAACAATAAATCGCATTCACTGAATGCGACTTATAAGTCGCATTTTAGGAATGCGATTTATAAGTCGCATTTCAGGAATGCGATTTATAAGTCGCATTCCTGGAATACGTTTTATAAGTCGCATTTTGCCTTGCGACGCGCCGACTTACCGGTTGTCCAATCTTTCCCCGTGCCTTTTTCTAGCATGTATGTATTTCAAATACTCTTAACCAACACGCGAATAGGCCATCTATATGCTAGAAATTTACGGGGTGTAACAGCGGATCAAACGAAATGATAGGGCGCCCGTCACCAGGCCCCGCACAGCAAAAATTTGAGGCCAAACGGAGACGGTCGATCACATCTCCAAAAATCCGTGGGCTAACATACATCGAAAACCGAGAAAATCGTAAATTGTCATTTATGCAAAAAATAGTGATGCCCATCAAACGAGTTGATAGGGCGCCCGTCACCAGGCCCCGCAGGCTGCGCACGGCCAAAATTTGGGGGCGAACGGAGGCGGTCGATCAAATCTCCAGAAATCCGTGGGCTAACATTCACCGAAAATCGAGAAAATCGTAAATTGTCATTTACGCAAAAAATAGTGATGCGGATCAAACGAATTGATAGAGCGCCCGTCACTAGGCCCCGGAGGCTGCGCACAGCCAAAATTTGGGGCCAAACGGAGACGGTCGATCACATCTCCAAAAATCCGTGGGCAAACATACACCGAAAATTGAGAAAATCGTAAATTGTCATTTGCTTGAAAAGTAGTGATGCCGATCAAACGAAATGACAAGGCGCCCATCACCAGGCCCCGCAGGCTTCGCACAGCCAAAATTTGGGGCTGAACGGAGGCGGTCGATCGAATCACGAAAAATCCGTGGGCTAACATACACCGAAAACCGAGAAAATCGTAAATTGTCATTTCTGCAAAAAATAGTGATGCCGATCAAAAGAAATGACAGGGCGCCCGTCACCAGGCCCCGCAGGCTGCGCACAGCCAAAATTTGGGGCCGAACGGAGGCGGTCGATCGAATCTCCAGAAATCCGTGGGCTAACATTCACCGAAAATCGAGAAAATCATAAATTTTCATTTATGCAAAAAATAGTGATTCCGATCGAATGAAATGATAGGGCGCCCGTCACTAGGCCCCGCAGGCTGCGCACAGCCAAAATTTGGGGCCAAACGGAGACGGTCGATCACATCTCCAAAAATCCGTGGGCTAACATACACCGAAAATCGAGAAAATCATAAATTGTCATTTATTTGAAAAATAGTGATGCCGATCAAAAGAAATGACAGGGCGCCCGTCACCAGGCCCCGCAGGCTGCGCACAGCCAAAATTTGGGGCCGAACGGAGGCGGTCGATCGAATCTCAAAAAATCCGTGGGCTAACATTCACCGAAAACCGAGAAAATCGTAAATTGTCATTTCTGCAAAAAATAGTGATGCCGATCAAAAGAAATGACAGGGCGCCCGTCACCAGGCCCCGCAGGCTGCGCACAGCCAAAATTTGGGGCCGAACGGAGGCGGTCGATTGAATCTCGAAAAATCCGTGTGCTAACATACACCGAAAATCGAGAAAATCGTAAATTCTCATTTATGCGAAAAATAGTGATGCCGATCAAACGAAATGATAGGGCGCCCGTCACCAGGCCCCGCGGGCTGTGCACAGCCAAAATTTGGGGCCGAACGGAGGCGGTCGATCAAATATCCAGAAATCCCTGGGCTAACACGCACTGAAAAGTTTGAAAGTTAGCAACATAGGCGCACTATGCTAGTCTCGACAGACCGGACGACATCGGATGTCACATGCTAACCTATGTCGAGACCCAACGCCCATCGATGAATGCCCAGCGATAGAAAATTTAAACTAAAACACCTATGCTTATCCTTATGATATAAATAAAATCCTAGAGATTAGTGGTGGTAGTGCTGGCCTACCATGGTCGCTTGCCATGGTGGTGTCGGTTGTGGTGGGTCGTTAGGACCAGTTTTTAAATTAAAATTGTCACCCATATTGGGAAATATGTTGAAATGAGTGCGATAGAGGCATATTTTAGAAAAATGGCTCGGCCAAACCGCCTTTTGGCGGTTTGTCGAGATAGATCTCGAAAAAATACACAAAATGAAAAAAAAAATCGCGTAAAACGGATAATCCAGCCCAAAGTTATGATCATTTATATAATATGCCTCTAATAAACTATTTTTCCGTCGATTATATTACAGTTTTAACAACATTATGTAAGATCTCATCAAAAGACTTGCATCTCGGCAGTTCTTATTTTGTTAATAAAGAGCTAACACATACCAAAAATCGCGAAAATCGTGAATTCTCGTTTATGCAAAAAATAGTGATGCCGATCAAACGAAATGATAGGACTATCTAAATTCTGATCACTTTCTGTACTATACTGATTCCTTATTGATTACCGTAATGAATTGATTTAAAACCGAAGTGGGGCTTATATATAATAGAAAAATAAATCGCATTCCTGGAATGCGTTTTATAAGTCGCATTCCTGGAATGCGTTTTATAAGTCGCATTTTGCCTTGCGACGCGCCGACTTGCCGGTTGTCCAATCTTTCCCCGTGCCTTTTTCTAGCATGTATGTATTTCAAATACTCTTAACCAACACGCGAATAGGCCATGTATATGCTAGAAATTTACGGGGTGTAACAGCGGATCAAACGAAATGATAGGGCGCCCGTCACCAGGCCCCGCACAGCAAAAATTTGAGGCCAAACAGAGACGGTCGATCACATCTCCAAAAATCCGTGGGCTAACATACACCGAAAACCGAGAAAATCGTAAATTGTCATTTATGCAAAAAATAGTGATGCCCATCAAACGAGTTGATAGGGCGCCCGTCACCAGGCCCCGCAGGCTGCGCACGGCCAAAATTTGGGGGCGAACGGAGGCGGTCGACCAAATCTCCAGAAATCCGTGGGCTAACATTCACCGAAAACCGAGAAAATCGTAAATTGTCATTTACGCAAAAAATAGTGATGCCGATCAAACGAATTGATAGAGCGCCCGTCACTAGGCCCCGCAGGCTGCGCACAGCCAAAATTTGGGGCCAAACGGAGGCGGTCGATCACATCTCCAAAAATCCGTGGGCAACCATACACCGAAAATCGAGAAAATCGTAAATTGTCATTTGCTTGAAAAATAGTGATGCCGATCAAACGAAATGACAAGGCGCCCGTCACCAGGCCCCGCAGGCTTCGCACAGCCAAAATTTGGGGCCGAACGGAGGCGGTCGATCACATCTCGAAAAATCCGTGGGCTAACATACACCGAAAATCGAGAAAATCGTAAATTGTCATTTCTGCAAAAAATAGTGATGCCGATCAAACGAAATGACAGGGCGCCCGTTACCAGGCCCCGCAGGCTGCGCACAGCAAATATTTCAGGCCAAACGGAGACGGTCGATCACATCTCCAAAAATCCGTGGGCTAACATACACCGAAAACCGAGAAAATCGTAAATTGTCATTTATGCGAAAAATAGTGATGCCCATCAAACAAGTTGATAGGGCGCACGTCATCAGGCCCCGCAGGCTGCGCACGACCAAAATTTGGGGGCGAACGGAGGCGGTCGATCGAATCTCCAGAAATCCGTGGGCTAACATTCACCGAAAATCGAGAAAATCGTAAATTTTCATTTATGCAAAAAATAGTGATGCCGATCGAATGAAATGATAGGGCGCCCGTCACTAGGCCCCGCAGGCTGCGCACAACCAAAATTTGGGGCCAAACGGAGACGGTCGATCACATCTCCAAAAATCCGTGGGCTAACATACACCGAAAATCGAGAAAATCGTAAATTGTCATTTGTTTGAAAAATAGTGATGCCGATCAAACGAAATGACAGGGCGCCCGTTACCAGGCCCCGCAGGCTGCGCACATCAAAAATTTCAGGCCAAACGGAGACGGTCGATCACATCTCCAAAAATCCGTGGGCTAACATACACCGAAAACCGAGAAAATCGTAAATTGTCATTTATGCGAAAAATAGTGATGCCCATCAAACGAGTTGATAGGGCGCCCGTCACCAGGCCCCGCAGGCTGCGCACGACCAAAATTTGGGGGCGAACGGAGGCGGTCGATCGAATCTCCAGAAATCCGTGGGCTAACATTCACCGAAAATCGAGAAAATCGTAAATTTTCATTTATGAAAAAAATAGTGATGCCGATCGAATGAAATGATAGGGCGCCCGTCACTAGGCCCCGCAGGCTGCGCACAGCCAAAATTTGGGGCCAAACGGAGACGGTCGATCACATCTCCAAAAATCCGTGGGCTAACATACACCGAAAATCGAGAAAATCGTAAATTGTCATTTGTTTGAAAAATAGTGATGCCGATCAAAAGAAATGACAGGGCGCCCGTCACCAGGCCCCGCAGGCTGCGCACAGCCAAAATTTGGGACCGAACGGAGGCGGTCGATTGAATCTCGAAAAATCCGTGTGCTAACATACACCGAAAATCGAGAAAATCGTAAATTCTCATTTATGCGAAAAATAGTGATGCCGATCAAACGAAATGATAGGGCGCCCGTCACCAGGCCCCGCGGGCTGTGCACAGCCAATATTTGGGGCCGAACGGAGGCGGTCGATCAAATATCCAGAAATCCCTGGGCTAACACGCACTGAAAAGTTTGAAAGTTAGCAACATAGGCGCACTATGCTAGTCTCGACAGACCGGACGACATCGGATGTCACATGCTAACCTATGTCGAGACCCAACGCCCATCGATGAATGCCCAGCGATAGAAAATTTAAACTAAAACACCTATGCTTATCCTTATGATATAAATAAAATCCTAGAGATTAGTGGTGGTAGTGCTGGCCTACCATGGTCGCTTGCCATGGTGGTGTCGGTTGTGGTGGGTCGTTAGGACCAGTTTTTAAATTAAAATTGTCACCCATATCGGGAAATATGTTGAAATGAGTGCGATAGAGGCATATTTTAGAAAAATGGCTCGGCCAAACCGCCTTTTGGCGGTTTGTCGAGATAGATCTCGAAAAAATACACAAAATGAAAAAAAAAATCGCGTAAAACGGATAATCCAGCCCAAAGTTATGATCATTTATATAATATGCCTCTAATAAACTATTTTTCCGTCGATTATATTACAGTTTTAACAACATTATGTAAGATCTCATCAAAAGACTTGCATCTCGGCAGTTCTTATTTTGTTAATAAAGAGCTAACACATACCAAAAATCGCGAAAATCGTGAATTCTCGTTTATGCAAAAAATTGTGATGCCGATCAAACGAAATGATAGGACTATCTAAATTCTGATCACTTTCTGTACTATACTGATTCCTTACTGATTACCGTAATGAATTGATTTAAAACCGAAGTGGGGCTTATATATAATAGAAACAATAAATCGCATTCAGTGAATGCGACTTATAAGTCGCATTTCAGGAATACGATTTATAAGTCGCATTCCTGGAATGCGTTTTATAAGTCGCATTTTGCCTTGCGACGCGCTGACTTGCCGGTTGTCCGATCTTTCCCCGTGCCTTTTTCTAGCATGTATGTATTTCAAATACTCTTAACCAACACGCCAATAGGCCATCTATATGCTAGAAATTTACGGGGTGTAACAGCGGATCAAACGAAATGATAGGGCACCCGTCACCAGGCCCCGCACAGCAAAAATTTGAGGCCAAACGGAGACGGTCGATCACATCTCCAAAAATCCGTGGGCTAACATACACCGAAAACCGAGAAAATCGTAAATTGTCATTTATGCAAAAAATAGTGATGCCCATCAAACGAGTTGATAGGGCGCCCGTCACCAGGCCCCGCAGGCTGCGCACGGCCAAAATTTGGGGGCGAACGGAGGCGGTCGATCAAATCTCCAGAAATCCGTGGGCTAACATTCACCGAAAATCGAGAAAATCGTAAATTGTCATTTACGCAAAAAATAGTGATGCCGATCAAACGAATTGATAGAGCGCCCGTCACTAGGCCCCGCAGGCTGCGTACAGCCAAAATTTGGGGCAAAACGGAGACGGTCGATCACATCTCCAAAAATCCGTGGGCAAACATACACTGAAAATCGAGAAAATCGTAAATTGTCATTTGCTTGAAAAATAGTGATGCCGATCAAACGAAATGACAAGGCGCCCGTCACCAGGCCCCGTTGGCTTCGGACAGCCAAAATTTGGGGCCGAACGGAGGCGGTCGATCACATCTCGAAAAATCCGTGGGCTAACATACACCGAAAATCGAGAAAATCGTAAATTGTCATTTCTTTAAAAAATAGTGATGCCGATCAAACGAAATGACAGGGCGCCCGTTACCAGGACCCGCAGGCTGCGCACAGCAAAAAGTTCAGGCCAAACGGAGACGGTCGATCACATCTCCAAAAATCCGTGGGCTAACATACACCGAAAACCGAGAAAATCGTAAATTGTCATTTATGCGAAAAATAGTGATGCCCATCAAACGAGTTGATAGGGCGCCCGTCATCAGGCCCCGCAGGCTGCGCACGACCAAAATTTGGGGGCGAACGGAGGCGGTCGATCGAATCTCCAGAAATCCGTGGGCTAACATTCACCGAAAATCGAGAAAATCGTAAATTTTCATTTATGCAAAAAATAGTGATGCCGATCGAATGAAATGATAGGGCGCCCGTCACCAGGCCCCGCAGGATGCGCACAGCCAAAATTTGGGGCCAAACGGAGACGGTCGATCACATCTCCAAAAATCTGTGGGCTAACATACACCGAAAATCGAGAAAATCGTAAATTGTCATTTGTTTGAAAAATAGTGATGCCGATCAAACGAAATGACAGGGCGCCCGTTACCAGGCCCCGCAGGCTGCGCACAACAAAAATTTCAGGCCAAACGGAGACGGTCGATCACATCTCCAAAAATCTGTGGGCTAACATACACCGAAAACCGAGAAAATCGTAAATTGTCATTTACGCGAAAAATAGTGATGCCCATCAAACGAGTTGATAGGGCGCCCATCACCAGGCCCCGCAGGCTGCGCACGACCAAAATTTGGGGGCGAACGGAGGCGGTCGATCGAATCTCCAGAAATCCGTGGGCTAACATTCACCGAAAATCGAGAAAATCGTAAATTTTCATTTATGCAAAAAATAGTGATGCCGATCGAATGAAATGATAGGGCGCCCGTCACTAGGCCCCGCAGGCTGCGCACAGCCAAAATTTGGGTCCAATCGGAGACGGTCGATCACATCTCCAAAAATCTGTGGGCTAACATACACCGAAAATCGAGAAAATCGTAAATTGTCATTTGTTTGAAAAATAGTGATGCCAATCAAAAGAAATGACAGGGCGCCCGTCACCAGGCCCCGCAGGCTGCGCACAGCCAAAATTTAGGGCCGAACGGAGGCGGTCGATCGAATCTCGAAAAATCCGTGGGCTAACATTCACCGAAAACCGAGAAAATCGTAAATTGTCATTTCTGCAAAAAATAGTGATGCCGATCAAAAGAAATGACAGGGCGCCCGTCAGCAGGCCCCGCAGGCTGCGCACAGCCAAAATTTAGGGCCGAACGGAGGCGGTCGATTGAATCTCGAAAAATCCGTGTGCTAACATACACCGAAAATCGAGAAAATCGTAAATTCTCATTTATGCGAAAAATAGTGATGCCGATCAAACGAAATGATAGGGCGCCCGTCACCAGGCCCCACGGGCTGTGCACAGCCAAAATTTGGGGCCGAACGGAGGCGGTCGATCAAATATCCAGAAATCCCTGGGCTAACACGCACTGAAAAGTTTGAAAGTTAGCAACATAGGCGCACTATGCTAGTCTCGACAGACCGGACGACATCGGATGTCACATGCTAACCTATGTCGAGACCCAACGCCCATCGATGAATGCCCAGTGATAGAAAATTTAAACTAAAACACCTATGCTTATCCTTATGATATAAATAAAATCCTAGAGATTAGTGGTGGTAGTGCTGGCCTACCATGGTCGCTTGCCATGGTGGTGTCGGTTGTGGTGGGTCGTTAGGACCAGTTTTTAAATTAAAATTGTCACCCATATTGGGAAATATGTTGAAATGAGTGCGATAGAGGCATATTTTAGAAAAAATGGCTCGGCCAAACCGCCTTTCGGCGGTTTGTCGAGATAGATCTCGAAAAAATACACAAAATGAAAAAAAAATCGCGTAAAACGGATAATCCAGCCCAAAGTTATGATCATTTATATAATATGCCTCTAATAAACTATTTTTCCGTCGATTATATTACAGTTTTAACAACATTATGTAAGATCTCATCAAAAGACTTGCATCTCGGCAGTTCTTATTTTGTTAATAAAGAGCTAACACATACCAAAAATCGCGAAAATCGTAAATTCTCGTTTATGCAAAAAATAGTGATGCCGATCAAACGAAATGATAGGACTATCTAAATTCTGATCACTTTCTGTACTATACTGATTCCTTACTGATTACCGTAATGAATTGATTTAAAACCGAAGTGGGGCTTATATATAATAGAAACAATAAATCGCATTCACTGAATGCGACTTATAAGTCGCATTTTAGGAATGCGATTTATAAGTCGCATTTCAGGAATGCGATTTATAAGTCGCATTCCTGGAATACGTTTTATAAGTCGCATTTTGCCTTGCGACGCGCCGACTTACCGGTTGTCCAATCTTTCCCCGTGCCTTTTTCTAGCATGTATGTATTTCAAATACTCTTAACCAACACGCGAATAGGCCATCTATATGCTAGAAATTTACGGGGTGTAACAGCGGATCAAACGAAATGATAGGGCGCCCGTCACCAGGCCCCGCACAGCAAAAATTTGAGGCCAAACGGAGACGGTCGATCACATCTCCAAAAATCCGTGGGCTAACATACATCGAAAACCGAGAAAATCGTAAATTGTCATTTATGCAAAAAATAGTGATGCCCATCAAACGAGTTGATAGGGCGCCCGTCACCAGGCCCCGCAGGCTGCGCACGGCCAAAATTTGGGGGCGAACGGAGGCGGTCGATCAAATCTCCAGAAATCCGTGGGCTAACATTCACCGAAAATCGAGAAAATCGTAAATTGTCATTTACGCAAAAAATAGTGATGCGGATCAAACGAATTGATAGAGCGCCCGTCACTAGGCCCCGGAGGCTGCGCACAGCCAAAATTTGGGGCCAAACGGAGACGGTCGATCACATCTCCAAAAATCCGTGGGCAAACATACACCGAAAATTGAGAAAATCGTAAATTGTCATTTGCTTGAAAAGTAGTGATGCCGATCAAACGAAATGACAAGGCGCCCATCACCAGGCCCCGCAGGCTTCGCACAGCCAAAATTTGGGGCTGAACGGAGGCGGTCGATCGAATCACGAAAAATCCGTGGGCTAACATACACCGAAAACCGAGAAAATCGTAAATTGTCATTTCTGCAAAAAATAGTGATGCCGATCAAAAGAAATGACAGGGCGCCCGTCACCAGGCCCCGCAGGCTGCGCACAGCCAAAATTTGGGGCCGAACGGAGGCGGTCGATCGAATCTCCAGAAATCCGTGGGCTAACATTCACCGAAAATCGAGAAAATCATAAATTTTCATTTATGCAAAAAATAGTGATTCCGATCGAATGAAATGATAGGGCGCCCGTCACTAGGCCCCGCAGGCTGCGCACAGCCAAAATTTGGGGCCAAACGGAGACGGTCGATCACATCTCCAAAAATCCGTGGGCTAACATACACCGAAAATCGAGAAAATCATAAATTGTCATTTATTTGAAAAATAGTGATGCCGATCAAAAGAAATGACAGGGCGCCCGTCACCAGGCCCCGCAGGCTGCGCACAGCCAAAATTTGGGGCCGAACGGAGGCGGTCGATCGAATCTCAAAAAATCCGTGGGCTAACATTCACCGAAAACCGAGAAAATCGTAAATTGTCATTTCTGCAAAAAATAGTGATGCCGATCAAAAGAAATGACAGGGCGCCCGTCACCAGGCCCCGCAGGCTGCGCACAGCCAAAATTTGGGGCCGAACGGAGGCGGTCGATTGAATCTCGAAAAATCCGTGTGCTAACATACACCGAAAATCGAGAAAATCGTAAATTCTCATTTATGCGAAAAATAGTGATGCCGATCAAACGAAATGATAGGGCGCCCGTCACCAGGCCCCGCGGGCTGTGCACAGCCAAAATTTGGGGCCGAACGGAGGCGGTCGATCAAATATCCAGAAATCCCTGGGCTAACACGCACTGAAAAGTTTGAAAGTTAGCAACATAGGCGCACTATGCTAGTCTCGACAGACCGGACGACATCGGATGTCACATGCTAACCTATGTCGAGACCCAACGCCCATCGATGAATGCCCAGCGATAGAAAATTTAAACTAAAACACCTATGCTTATCCTTATGATATAAATAAAATCCTAGAGATTAGTGGTGGTAGTGCTGGCCTACCATGGTCGCTTGCCATGGTGGTGTCGGTTGTGGTGGGTCGTTAGGACCAGTTTTTAAATTAAAATTGTCACCCATATTGGGAAATATGTTGAAATGAGTGCGATAGAGGCATATTTTAGAAAAATGCCTCAGCCAAACCGCCTTTCGGCAGTTTGTCGAGATAGATCTCGAAAAAATACACAAAATGAAAAAAAAAATCGCGTAAAACGGATAATCCAGCCCAAAGTTATGATCATTTATATAATATGCCTCTAATAAACTATTTTTCCGTCGATTATATTACAGTTTTAACAACATTATGTAAGATCTCATCAAAAGACTTGCATCTCGGCAGTTCTTATTTTGTTAATAAAGAGCTAACACATACCAAAAATCGCGAAAATCGTAAATTCTCGTTTATGCAAAAAATAGTGATGCCGATCAAACGAAATGATAGGACTATCTAAAATCTGATCACTTTCTGTACTATACTGATTCCTTACTGATTACCGTAATGAATTGATTTAAAACCGAAGTGGGGCTTATATATAATAGAAACAATAAATCGCATTCACTGAATGCGACTTATAAGTCGCATTTTAGGAATACGATTTATAAGTCGCATTTCAGGAATGCGATTTATAAGTCGCATTCCTGGAATGCGTTTTATAAGTCGCATTTTGCCTTGCGACGCGCCGACTTGCCGGTTGTCCAATCTTTCCCCGTGCCTTTTTCTAGCATGTATGTATTTCAAATACTCTTAACCAACACGCGAATAGGCCATCTATATGCTAGAAATTTACGGGGTGTAACAGCGGATCAAACGAAATGATAGGGCGCCCGTCACCAGGCCCCGCACAGCAAAAATTTGAGGCCAAACGGAGACGGTCGATCACATCTCCAAAAATTCGTGGGCTAACATACACCGAAAACCGAGAAAATCGTAAATTGTCATTTATGCAAAAAATAGTGATGCCCATCAAACGAGTTGATAGGGCGCCCGTCACCAGGCCCCGCAGGCTGCGCAAGGCCAAAATTTGGGGGCGAACGGAGGCGGTCGATCAAATCTCCAGAAATCCGTGGGCTAACATTCACCGAAAATCGAGAAAATCGTAAATTGTCATTTACGCAAAAAATAGTGATGCGGATCAAACGAATTGATAGAGCGCCCGTCACTAGGCCCCGGAGGCTGCGCACAGCCAAAATTTGGGGCCAAACGGAGACGGTCGATCACATCTCCAAAAATCCGTGGGCAAACATACACCGAAAATTGAGAAAATCGTAAATTGTCATTTGCTTGAAAAATAGTGATGCCGATCAAACGAAATGACAAGGCGCCCGTCACCAGGCCCCGCAGGCATCGCACAGCCAAAATTTGGGGCTGAACGGAGGCGGTCGATCGAATCACGAAAAATCCGTGGGCTAACATACACCGAAAACCGAGAAAATCGTAAATTGTCATTTCTGCAAAAAATAGTGATGCCGATCAAAAGAAATGACAGGGCGCCCGTCACCAGGCCCCGCAGGCTGCGCACAGCCAAAATTTGGGGCCGAACGGAGGCGGTCGATCGAATCTCCAGAAATCCGTGGGCTAACATTCACCGAAAATCGAGAAAATCGTAAATTTTCATTTATGCAAAAAATAGTGATGCCGATCGAATGAAATGATAGGGCGCCCGTCACTAGGCCCCGCAGGCTGCGCACAGCCAAAATTTGGGGCCAAACGGAGACGGTCGATCACATCTCCAAAAATCCGTGGGCTAACATACACCGAAAATCGAGAAAATCATAAATTGTCATTTATTTGAAAAATAGTGATGCCGATCAAAAGAAATGACAGGGCGCCCGTCACCAGGCCCCGCAGGCTGCGCACAGCCAAAATTTGGGGCCGAACGGAGGCGGTCGATCGAATCTCAAAAAATCCGTGGGCTAACATTCACCGAAAACCGAGAAAATCGTAAATTGTCATTTCTGCAAAAAATAGTGATGCCGATCAAAAGAAATGACAGGGCGCCCGTCACCAGGCCCCGCAGGCTGCGCACAGCCAAAATTTGGGGCCGAACGGAGGCGGTCGATTGAATCTCGAAAAATCCGTGTGCTAACATACACCGAAAATCGAGAAAATCGTAAATTCTCATTTATGCGAAAAATAGTGATGCCGATCAAACGAAATGATAGGGCGCCCGTCACCAGGCCCCGCGGGCTGTGCACAGCCAAAATTTGGGGCCGAACGGAGGCGGTCGATCAAATATCCAGAAATCCCTGGGCTAACACGCACTGAAAAGTTTGAAAGTTAGCAACATAGGCGCACTATGCTAGTCTCGACAGACCGGACGACATCGGATGTCACATGCTAACCTATGTCGAGACCCAACGCCCATCGATGAATGCCCAGCGATAGAAAATTTAAACTAAAACACCTATGCTTATCCTTATGATATAAATAAAATCCTAGAGATTAGTGGTGGTAGTGCTGGCCTACCATGGTCGCTTGCCATGGTGGTGTCGGTTGTGGTGGGTCGTTAGGACCAGTTTTTAAATTAAAATTGTCACCCATATTGGGAAATATGTTGAAATGAGTGCGATAGAGGCATATTTTAGAAAAATGGCTCAGCCAAACCGCCTTTCGGCAGTTTGTCGAGATAGATCTCGAAAAAATACACAAAATGAAAAAAAAAATCGCGTAAAACGGATAATCCAGCCCAAAGTTATGATCATTTATATAATATGCCTCTAATAAACTATTTTTCCGTCGATTATATTACAGTTTTAACAACATTATGTAAGATCTCATCAAAAGACTTGCATCTCGGCAGTTCTTATTTTGTTAATAAAGAGCTAACACATACCAAAAATCGCGAAAATCGTAAATTCTCGTTTATGCAAAAAATAGTGATGCCGATCAAACGAAATGATAGGACTATCTAAAATCTGATCACTTTCTGTACTATACTGATTCCTTACTGATTACCGTAATGAATTGATTTAAAACCGAAGTGGGGCTTATATATAATAGAAACAATAAATCGCATTCACTGAATGCGACTTATAAGTCGCATTTTAGGAATACGATTTATAAGTCGCATTTCAGGAATGCGATTTATAAGTCGCATTCCTGGAATGCGTTTTATAAGTCGCATTTTGCCTTGCGACGCGCCGACTTGCCGGTTGTCCAATCTTTCCCCGTGCCTTTTTCTAGCATGTATGTATTTCAAATACTCTTAACCAACACGCGAATAGGCCATCTATATGCTAGAAATTTACGGGGTGTAACAGCGGATCAAACGAAATGATAGGGCGCCCGTCACCAGGCCCCGCACAGCAAAAATTTGAGGCCAAACGGAGACGGTCGATCACATCTCCAAAAATCCGTGGGCTAACATACACCGAAAACCGAGAAAATCGTAAATTGTCATTTATGCAAAAAATAGTGATGCCCATCAAACGAGTTGATAGGGCGCCCGTCACCAGGCCCCGCAGGCTGCGCAAGGCCAAAATTTGGGGGCGAACGGAGGCGGTCGATCAAATCTCCAGAAATCCGTGGGCTAACATTCACCGAAAATCGAGAAAATCGTAAATTGTCATTTACGCAAAAAATAGTGATGCCGATCAAACGAATTGATAGAGCGCCCGTCACTAGGCCCCGGAGGCTGCGCACAGCCAAAATTTGGGGCCAAACGGAGACGGTCGATCACATCTCCAAAAATCCGTGGGCAAACATACACCGAAAATTGAGAAAATCGTAAATTGTCATTTGCTTGAAAAATAGTGATGCCGATCAAACGAAATGACAAGGCGCCCGTCACCAGGCCCCGCAGGCTTCGCACAGCCAAAATTTGGGGCTGAACGGAGGCGGTCGATCGAATCACGAAAAATCCGTGGGCTAACATACACCGAAAACCGAGAAAATCGTAAATTGTCATTTCTGCAAAAAATAGTGATGCCGATCAAAAGAAATGACAGGGCGCCCGTCACCAGGCCACGCAGGCTGCGCACAGCCAAAATTTGGGGCCGAACGGAGGCGGTCGATCGAATCTCCAGAAATCCGTGGGCTAACATTCACCGAAAATCGAGAAAATCGTAAATTTTCATTTATGCAAAAAATAGTGATGCCGATCGAATGAAATGATAGGGCGCCCGTCACTAGGCCCCGCAGGCTGCGCACAGCCAAAATTTGGGGCCAAACGGAGACGGTCGATCACATCTCCAAAAATCCGTGGGCTAACATACACCGAAAATCGAGAAAATCATAAATTGTCATTTATTTGAAAAATAGTGATGCCGATCAAAAGAAATGACAGGGCGCCCGTCACCAGGCCCCGCAGGCTGCGCACAGCCAAAATTTGGGGCCGAACGGAGGCGGTCGATCGAATCTCAAAAAATCCGTGGGCTAACATTCACCGAAAACCGAGAAAATCGTAAATTGTCATTTCTGCAAAAAATAGTGATGCCGATCAAAAGAAATGACAGGGCGCCCGTCACCAGGCCCCGCAGGCTGCGCACAGCCAAAATTTGGGGCCGAACGGAGGCGGTCGATTGAATCTCGAAAAATCCGTGTGCTAACATACACCGAAAATCGAGAAAATCGTAAATTCTCATTTATGCGAAAAATAGTGATGCCGATCAAACGAAATGATAGGGCGCCCGTCACCAGGCCCCGCGGGCTGTGCACAGCCAAAATTTGGGGCCGAACGGAGGCGGTCGATCAAATATCCAGAAATCCCTGGGCTAACACGCACTGAAAAGTTTGAAAGTTAGCAACATAGGCGCACTATGCTAGTCTCGACAGACCGGACGACATCGGATGTCACATGCTAACCTATGTCGAGACCCAACGCCCATCGATGAATGCCCAGCGATAGAAAATTTAAACTAAAACACCTATGCTTATCCTTATGATATAAATAAAATCCTAGAGATTAGTGGTGGTAGTGCTGGCCTACCATGGTCGCTTGCCATGGTGGTGTCGGTTGTGGTGGGTCGTTAGGACCAGTTTTTAAATTAAAATTGTCACCCATATTGGGAAATATGTTGAAATGAGTGCGATAGAGGCATATTTTAGAAAAATGGCTCAGCCAAACCGCCTTTCGGCAGTTTGTCGAGATAGATCTCGAAAAAATACACAAAATGAAAAAAAAAATCGCGTAAAACGGATAATCCAGCCCAAAGTTATGATCATTTATATAATATGCCTCTAATAAACTATTTTTCCGTCGATTATATTACAGTTTTATCAACATTATGTAAGATCTCATCAAAAGACTTGCATCTCGGCAGTTCTTATTTTGTTAATAAAGAGCTAACACATACCAAAAATCGCGAAAATCGTAAATTCTCGTTTATGCAAAAAATAGTGATGCCGATCAAACGAAATGATAGGACTATCTAAAATCTGATCACTTTCTGTACTATACTGATTCCTTACTGATTACCGTAATGAATTGATTTAAAACCGAAGTGGGGCTTATATATAATAGAAACAATAAATCGCATTCACTGAATGCGACTTATAAGTCGCATTTCAGGAATGCGATTTATAAGTCGCATTCCTGGAATGCGTTTTATAAGTCGCATTTTGCCTTGCGACGCGCCGACTTGCCGGTTGTCCAATCTTTCCCCGTGCCTTTTTCTAGCATGTATGTATTTCAAATACTCTTAACCAACACGCGAATAGGCCATCTATATGCTAGAAATTTACGGGGTGTAACAGCGGATCAAACGAAATGATAGGGCGCCCGTCACCAGGCCCCGCACAGCAAAAATTTGAGGCCAAACGGAGACGGTCGATCACATCTCCAAAAATCCGTGGGCTAACATACACCGAAAACCGAGAAAATCGTAAATTGTCATTTATGCAAAAAATAGTGATGCCCATCAAACGAGTTGATAGGGCGCCCGTCACCAGGCCCCGCAGGCTGCGCAAGGCCAAAATTTGGGGGCGAACGGAGGCGGTCGATCAAATCTCCAGAAATCCGTGGGCTAACATTCACCGAAAATCGAGAAAATCGTAAATTGTCATTTACGCAAAAAATAGTGATGCCGATCAAACGAATTGATAGAGCGCCCGTCACTAGGCCCCGGAGGCTGCGCACAGCCAAAATTTGGGGCCAAACGGAGACGGTCGATCACATCTCCAAAAATCCGTGGGCAAACATACACCGAAAATTGAGAAAATCGTAAATTGTCATTTGCTTGAAAAATAGTGATGCCGATCAAACGAAATGACAAGGCGCCCGTCACCAGGCCCCGCAGGCTTTGCACAGCCAAAATTTGGGGCTGAACGGAGACGGTCGATCGAATCACGAAAAATCCGTGGGCTAACATACACCGAAAACCGAGAAAATCGTAAATTGTCATTTCTGCAAAAAATAGTGATGCCGATCAAAAGAAATGACAGGGCGCCCGTCACCAGGCCCCGCAGACTGCGCACAGCCAAAATTTGGGGCCGAACGGAGGCGGTCGATCGAATCTCCAGAAATCCGTGGGCTAACATTCACCGAAAATCGAGAAAATCGTAAATTTTCATTTATGCAAAAAATAGTGATGCCGATTGAATGAAATGATAGGGCGCCCGTCACTAGGCCCCGCAGGCTGCGCACAGCCAAAATTTGGGGCCAAACGGAGACGGTCGATCACATCTCCAAAAATCCGTGGGCTAACATACACCGAAAATCGAGAAAATCATAAATTGTCATTTATTTGAAAAATAGTGATGCCGATCAAAAGAAATGACAGGGCGCCCGTCACCAGGCCCCGCAGGCTGCGCACAGCCAAAATTTGGGGCCGAACGGAGGCGGTCGATCGAATCTCAAAAAATCAGTGGGCTAACATTCACCGAAAACCGAGAAAATCGTAAATTGTCATTTCTGCAAAAAATAGTGATGCCGATCAAAAGAAATGACAGGGCGCCCGTCACCAGGCCCCGCAGGCTGCGCACAGCCAAAATTTGGGGCCGAACGGAGGCGGTCGATTGAATCTCGAAAAATCCGTGTGCTAACATACACCGAAAATCGAGAAAATCGTAAATTCTCATTTATGCGAAAAATAGTGATGCCGATCAAACGAAATGATAGGGCGCCCGTCACCAGGCCCCGCGGGCTGTGCACAGCCAAAATTTGGGGCCGAACGGAGGCGGTCGATCAAATATCCAGAAATCCCTGGGCTAACACGCACTGAAAAGTTTGAAAGTTAGCAACATAGGCGCACTATGCTAGTCTCGACAGACCGGACGACATCGGATGTCACATGCTAACCTATGTCGAGACCCAACGCCCATCGATGAATGCCCAGCGATAGAAAATTTAAACTAAAACACCTATGCTTATCCTTATGATATAAATAAAATCCTAGAGATTAGTGGTGGTAGTGCTGGCCTACCATGGTCGCTTGCCATGGTGGTGTCGGTTGTGGTGGGTCGTTAGGACCAGTTTTTAAATTAAAATTGTCACCCATATTGGGAAATATGTTGAAATGAGTGCGATAGAGGCATATTTTAGAAAAATGGCTCAGCCAAACCGCCTTTCGGCAGTTTGTCGAGATAGATCTCGAAAAAATACACAAAATGAAAAAAAAAATCGCGTAAAACGGATAATCCAGCCCAAAGTTATGATCATTTATATAATATGCCTCTAATAAACTATTTTTCCGTCGATTATATTACAGTTTTAACAACATTATGTAAGATCTCATCAAAAGACTTGCATCTCGGCAGTTCTTATTTTGTTAATAAAGAGCTAACACATACCAAAAATCGCGAAAATCGTAAATTCTCGTTTATGCAAAAAATAGTGATGCCGATCAAACGAAATGATAGGACTATCTAAAATCTGATCACTTTCTGTACTATACTGATTCCTTACTGATTACCGTAATGAATTGATTTAAAACCGAAGTGGGGCTTATATATAATAGAAACAATAAATCGCATTCACTGAATGCGACTTATAAGTCGCATTTTAGGAATACGATTTATAAGTCGCATTTCAGGAATGCGATTTATAAGTCGCATTCCTGGAATGCGTTTTATAAGTCGCATTTTGCCTTGCGACGCGCCGACTTGCCGGTTGTCCAATCTTTCCCCGTGCCTTTTTCTAGCATGTATGTATTTCAAATACTCTTAACCAACACGCGAATAGGCCATCTATATGCTAGAAATTTACGGGGTGTAACAGCGGATCAAACGAAATGATAGGGCGCCCGTCACCAGGCCCCGCACAGCAAAAATTTGAGGCCAAACGGAGACGGTCGATCACATCTCCAAAAATCCGTGGGCTAACATACACCGAAAACCGAGAAAATCGTAAATTGTCATTTATGCAAAAAATAGTGATGCCCATCAAACGAGTTGATAGGGCGCCCGTCACCAGGCCCCGCAGGCTGCGCAAGGCCAAAATTTGGGGGCGAACGGAGGCGGTCGATCAAATCTCCAGAAATCCGTGGGCTAACATTCACCGAAAATCGAGAAAATCGTAAATTGTCATTTACGCAAAAAATAGTGATGCCGATCAAACGAATTGATAGAGCGCCCGTCACTAGGCCCCGGAGGCTGCGCACAGCCAAAATTTGGGGCCAAACGGAGACGGTCGATCACATCTCCAAAAATCCGTGGGCAAACATACACCGAAAATTGAGAAAATCGTAAATTGTCATTTGCTTGAAAAATAGTGATGCCGATCAAACGAAATGACAAGGCGCCCGTCACCAGGCCCCGCAGGCTTCGCACAGCCAAAATTTGGGGCTGAACGGAGGCGGTCGATCGAATCACGAAAAATCCGTGGGCTAACATACACCGAAAACCGAGAAAATCGTAAATTGTCATTTCTGCAAAAAATAGTGATGCCGATCAAAAGAAATGACAGGGCGCCCGTCACCAGGCCCCGCAGGCTGCGCACAGCCAAAATTTGGGGCCGAACGGAGGCGGTCGATCGAATCTCCAGAAATCCGTGGGCTAACATTCACCGAAAATCGAGAAAATCGTAAATTTTCATTTATGCAAAAAATAGTGATGCCGATCGAATGAAATGATAGGGCGCCCGTCACTAGGCCCCGCAGGCTGCGCACAGCCAAAATTTGGGGCCAAACGGAGACGGTCGATCACATCTCCAAAAATCCGTGGGCTAACATACACCGAAAATCGAGAAAATCATAAATTGTCATTTATTTGAAAAATAGTGATGCCGATCAAAAGAAATGACAGGGCGCCCGTCACCAGGCCCCGCAGGCTGCGCACAGCCAAAATTTGGGGCCGAACGGAGGCGGTCGATCGAATCTCAAAAAATCAGTGGGCTAACATTCACCGAAAACCGAGAAAATCGTAAATTGTCATTTCTGCAAAAAATAGTGATGCCGATCAAAAGAAATGACAGGGCGCCCGTCACCAGGCCCCGCAGGCTGCGCACAGCCAAAATTTGGGGCCGAACGGAGGCGGTCGATTGAATCTCGAAAAATCCGTGTGCTAACATACACCGAAAATCGAGAAAATCGTAAATTCTCATTTATGCGAAAAATAGTGATGCCGATCAAACGAAATGATAGGGCGCCCGTCACCAGGCCCCGCGGGCTGTGCACAGCCAAAATTTGGGGCCGAACGGAGGCGGTCGATCAAATATCCAGAAATCCCTGGGCTAACACGCACCGAAAAGTTTGAAAGTTAGCAACATAGGCGCACTATGCTAGTCTCGACAGACCGGACGACATCGGATGTCACATGCTAACCTATGTCGAGACCCAACGCCCATCGATGAATGCCCAGCGATAGAAAATTTAAACTAAAACACCTATGCTTATCCTTATGATATAAATAAAATCCTAGAGATTAGTGGTGGTAGTGCTGGCCTACCATGGTCGCTTGCCATGGTGGTGTCGGTTGTGGTGGGTCGTTAGGACCAGTTTTTAAATTAAAATTGTCACCCATATTGGGAAATATGTTGAAATGAGTGCGATAGAGGCATATTTTAGAAAAATGGCTCAGCCAAACCGCCTTTCGGCAGTTTGTCGAGATAGATCTCGAAAAAATACACAAAATGAAAAAAAAATCGCGTAAAACGGATAATCCAGCCCAAAGTTATGATCATTTATATAATATGCCTCTAATAAACTATTTTTCCGTCGATTATATTACAGTTTTAACAACATTATGTAAGATCTCATCAAAAGACTTGCATCTCGGCAGTTCTTATTTTGTTAATAAAGAGCTAACACATACCAAAAATCGCGAAAATCGTAAATTCTCGTTTATGCAAAAAATAGTGATGCCGATCAAACGAAATGATAGGACTATCTAAAATCTGATCACTTTCTGTACTATACTGATTCCTTACTGATTACCGTAATGAATTAATTTAAAACCGAAGTGGGGCTTATATATAATAGAAACAATAAATCGCATTCACTGAATGCGATTTATAAGTCGCATTTCAGGAATGCAATTTATAAGTCGCATTCCTGGAATGCGTTTTATAAGTCGCATTTTGCCTTGCGACGCGCCGACTTGCCGGTTGTCCAATCTTTCCCCGTGCCTTTTTCTAGCATGTATGTATTTCGAATACTCTTAACCAATACGCGAATAGGCCATCTATATGCTAGAAATTTACGGGGTGTAACAGCGGATCAAACGAAATGATAGGGCGCCCGTCACCAGGCCCCGCACAGCAAAAATTTGAGGCCAAACGGAGACGGTCGATCACATCTCCAAAAATCCGTGGACTAACATACACCGAAAACCGAGAAAATCGTAAATTGTCATTTATGCAAAAAATAGTGATGCCCATCAAACGAGTTGATAGGGCGCCCGTCACCAGGCCCCGCAGGCTTCGCACAGCCAAAATTTGGGGGCGAACGGAGGCGGTCGATCGAATCACGAAAAATCCGTGGGCTAACATTCACCGAAAATCGAGAAAATCGTAAATTGTCATTTACGCAAAAAATAGTGATGCCGATCAAAAGAAATGACAGGGCGCCCGTCACCAGGCCCCGCAGGCTGCGCACAGCCAAAATTTGGGGCCGAACGGAGGCGGTCGATCGAATCTCAAAAAATCCGTGGGCTAACATTCACCGAAAACCGAGAAAATCGTAAATTGTCATTTCTGCAAAAAATAGTGATGCCGATCAAAAGAAATGACAGGGCGCCCGTCACCAGGCCCCGCAGGCTGCGCACAGCCAAAATTTGGGGCCGAACGGAGGCGGTCGATCACATCTCGAAAAATCCGTGGGCTAACATACACCGAAAATCGAGAAAATCATAAATTGTCATTTATTTGAAAAATAGTGATGCCGATCAAAAGAAATGACAGGGCGCCCGTCACCAGGCCCCGCAGGCTGCGCACAGCCAAAATTTGGGGCCGAACGGAGGCGGTCGATCGAATCTCAAAAAATCCGTGGGCTAACATTCACCGAAAACCGAGAAAATCGTAAATTGTCATTTCTGCAAAAAATAGTGATGCCGATCAAAAGAAATGACAGGGCGCCCGTCACCAGGCCCCGCAGGCTGCGCACAGCCAAAATTTGGGGCCGAACGGAGGCGGTCGATTGAATCTCGAAAAATCCGTGTGCTAACATACACCGAAAATCGAGAAAATCGTAAATTCTCATTTATGCGAAAAATAGTGATGCCGATCAAACAAAATGATAGGGCGCCCGTCACCAGGCCCCGCGGGCTGTGCACAGCCAAAATTTGGGGCCGAACGGAGGCGGTCGATCAAATATCCAGAAATCCCTGGGCTAACACGCACTGAAAAGTTTGAAAGTTAGCAACATAGGCGCACTATGCTAGTCTCGACAGACCGGACGACATCGGATGTCACATGCTAACCTATGTCGAGACCCAACGCCCATCGATGAATGCTAACCTAGTGACGGGCGCTCTATCAATTCGTTTGATCGGCATCACTATTTTTCGCATAAATGACAATTTACAATTTTCTCGATTTTCGGTGTATGTTAGCCCACGGATTTTTCGAGATTCAATCGACCGTCTCCGTTCG
The DNA here is from genome assembly GCA_035772735.1 of Datura wrightii. NCBI lineage: Eukaryota > Viridiplantae > Streptophyta > Magnoliopsida > Solanales > Solanaceae > Datura > Datura wrightii. The sequence goes on along the minus strand of JASDFA010000453.1, from coordinate 101,772 downwards.
GCCCCAAATTTTGGCTGTGCGCAGCCTGCGGGGCCTGGTGACGGGTGCCCTGTCATTTCGTTTGATCGGCATCACTATTTTTCGCAGAAATGAGAATTTACGATTTTCTCGATTTTCGGTGTATGTTAGCCCATGAATTTTTTGAGATTCAATCGACCGCCTCCGTTCGGCCCCAAATTTTGGCTGTGCGCAGCCTGCGGAGCCTGGTGACGGGCGCCCTGTCATTTCTTTTGATCGGCATTACTATTTTTCAAACAAATGACAATTTACGATTTTCTCGATTTTCGGTGTATGTTAGCCCACGGATTTTTTGAGATGTGATCGACCGTCTCCGTTTGGCCCCAAATTTTGGCTGTGCGCAGCCTGCGGGACCTAGTGACGGGCGCTCTATCAATTATTTGATCGGCATCACTATTTTTCGCATAAATGACAATTTACGATTTTCTCGATTTTCGGTGTATGTTAGCCCACGGATTTTTCGAGATTCAATCGACCGTCTCCGTTCGGCCCCAAATATTGGCTGTGCGCAGCCTGCGGGGCCTGGTGACGGGCGCCCTGTCATTTCGTTTGATCGGCATCACTATTTTTCGCATAAATGAGAATTTACAATTTTCTCGATTTTCGGTGTATGTTAGCCCACGGATTTTTTGAGATTCAATCGACCGCCTCCGTTCGGCCCCAAATTTTAGCTGTGCGCAGCCTGCGGAGCCTGATGACGGGCGCCCTGTCATTTCGTTTGATCGGTATCACTATTTTTTGCAGAAATGAGAATTTACGATTTTCTCAATTTTCTGTGTATGTTAGCCCACGGATTTTTTGAGATTCAATCGACCGCCTCCGTTCGGCTCCAAATTTTGGCCGTGCGCAGCCTGCGGAGCCTGGTGACGGGCGCCCTATCATTTCTTTTGATCGGCATCACTATTTTTCGCATAAATGACAATTTACGATTTTCTCGATTTTCGGTGTATGTTAGCCCACGGATTTTTGGAGATGTGATCGACCGTCTCCGTTTGGCCCCAAATTTTGGCTGTGCGCAGCCTGCGGGGCCTAGTGACGGGCGCTCTATCAATTCGTTTGATCGGCATCACTATTTTTCGCATAAATGACAATTTACGATTTTCTCGATTTTCGGTGTATGTTAGCCCACGGATTTTTCGAGATTCAATCGACCGTCTCCGTTCGGCCCCAAATTTTGGTTGTGCGCAGCCTGCGGGGCCTGGTGACGGGCGCCCTGTCATTTCGTTTGATCGACATCACTATTTTTCGCATAAATGAGAATTTACGATTTTCTCGATTTTCGGTGTATGTTAGCCCACGGATTTTTCGAGATTCAATCGACCGCCTCCGTTCGGCCCCAAATTTTAGCTGTGCGCAGCCTGCGGAGCCTGGTGACGGGCGCCCTGTCATTTCGTTTGATCGGCATCACTATTTTTTGCAGAAATGAGAATTTACGATTTTCTCAATTTTCGGTGTATGTTAGCCCACAGATTTTTTGAGATTCAATCGACCGGCTCCGTTCGGCCCCAAATTTTGGGTGTGCGCAGCCTGCGGGGCCTGGTGACGGGGGCCCTGTCATTTTTTTTGATCGGCATCACTATTTTTTGTAGAAATGACAATTTACGATTTTCTCGGTTTTCGGTGAATGTTAGCACACGGATTTCTGGAGATTTGATCGACCGTCTCCAATTGGCCCCAAATTTTGGCCGTGCGTAGCCTGCGGGGCCTGGTGACGGGCGCCCTGTCATTTCTTTTGATTGGCATTACTATTTTTCGCATAAATGACAATTTACGATTTTTTTCGATTTTTGGTGTATGTTAGCCCACGGATTTTTGGAGATGTGATCGACCGTCTCCGTTTAGCCCAAATTTTGGCTGTGCGCAGCCTGGTGACGGGCGCCCTATCATTTCTTTTGATCGGCATTACTAATTTTCAAACAAATGACAATTTATGATTTTCTCGATTTTCGGTGTATGTTAGCCCACGGATTTTTGGAGATGTGATCGACCGTCTCCGTTTGGCCCCAAATTTTGGCTGTGCGCAGCCTGCAGGGCCTAGTGACGGGCGCTCTATCAATTCGTTTGATCGGCATCACTATTTTTCGCATAAATGACAATTTACCATTTTCTCGATTTTCGGTGTATGTTAGCCCACGGATTTTTCGAGATTCAATCGACCGTCTCCGTTCGGCCCCAAATATTGGCTGTGCGCAGCCTGCGGGGCCTGGTGATGGGCGCCCTGTCATTTCGTTTGATCGGCATCACTATTTTTTGCATAAATGAGAATTTACGATTTTCTCGATTTTCGGTGTATGTTAGCCCACGGATTTTTCGAGATTCAATCGACCGCCTCCGTTCGGCCCCAAATTTTAGTTGTGCGCAGCCTGCGGAGCCTGGTGACGGGCGCCCTGTCATTTCGTTTGATCGGCATCACTATTTTTTGCAGAAATGAGAATTTACGATTTTCTCAATTTTCGGTGTATGTTAGCCCACGGATTTTTTGAGATTCAATCGACCGCCTCCGTTCGGCCCCAAATTTTGGCCGTGCGCAGCCTGCGGAACCTGGTGACGGGCGCCCTGTCATTTCTTTTGATCGGCATCACTATTTTTCGCATAAATGACAATTTACGATTTTCTCGATTTTCGGTGTATGTTAGCCCACGGATTTTTGGAGATGTGATCGACCGTCTCCGTTTGGCCCCAAATTTTGGCTGTGCGCAGCTTGCGGGGCCTAGTGACGGGCGCTCTATCAATTCGTTTGATCGGCATCACTATTTTTCGCATAAATGACAATTTACGATTTTCTCGATTTTCGGTGTATGTTAGCCCACGGATTTTTCGAGATTCAATCGACCGTCTCCGTTCGGCCCCAAATTTTGGCTGTGCGCAGCCTGCGGGGCCCTGTGACGGGCGCCCTGTCAATTCGTTTGATCGGCATCACTATTTTTCGCATAAATGAGAGTTTACGATTTTCTCGATTTTCGGTGTATGTTAGCCCACGGATTTTTCGAGATTCAATCGACCGCCTCCGTTCGGCCCCAAATTTTAGCTGTGCGCAGCCTGGTGACGGGCGCCCTGTCATTTCGTTTGATCGGCATCACTATTTTTTGCAGAAATGAGAATTTACGATTTTCTCAATTTTCGGTGTATGTTAGCCCACGGATTTTTTGAGATTCAATCGACCGGCTCCGTTCGGCCCCAAATTTTGGTTGTGCGCAGCCTGCGGGGCCTGGTGACGGGGGCCCTGTCATTTCTTTTGATCGGCATCACTATTTTTTGTAGAAATGACAATTTATGATTTTCTCGGTTTTCGGTGAATGTTAGCACATGGATTTCTGGAGATTTGATCGACCTTCTCCAATTGGCCCCAAATTTTGGCCGTGCGCAGCCTGCGGGGCCAGGTGACGGGCGCCTTGTCATTTCTTTTGATCGGCATTACTATTTTTCGCATAAATGATAATTTACGATTTTCTCGATTTTCGGTGTATGTTAGCCCACGGTGGTGACGGGCGCCCTATCAACTCGTTTGATGGGCATCACTATTTTTCGCATAAATGACAATTTACGATTTTCTCGGTTCTCGGTGTATGTTAGCCCACGGATTTTTGGAGATGTGATCGACCGTATCCGTTTGGCCTCAAATTTTTGCTGTGCGGGGCCTGGTGACGGGCGCCCTATCATTTCGTTTGATCCGCTGTTACACCCCGTAAATTTCTAGCATATAGATGGCCTATTCGCGTGTTGGTTAAGAGTATTTGAAATACATACATGATAGAAAAAGGCACGGGGAAAGATTGGACAACCGGCAAGTCGGCGCGTCGCAAGGCAAAATGCGACTTATAAAACGCATTCTAGGAATGCGACTTATAAAACGCATTATAGGAATGCGACTTATAAATCGCTTTCCTGAAATGCGACTTATAAATCGCATTCCTGAAATACGACTTATAAGTCGCATTCACTGAATGCGATTTATTGTTTCTATTATATATAAGCCCCACTTCGGTTTTAAATCAATTCATTACGGTAATCAGTAAGGAATCAGTATAGTACAGAAAGTGATCAGAATTTAGATAGTCCTATCATTTCGTTTGATCGACATCACTATTTTTTGCATAAACGAGAATTTATGATTTTCGCGATTTTTGGTATGTGTTAGCTCTTTATTAACAAAATAAGAACTGCCGAGATGCAAGTCTTTTGATGAGATCTTACATAATGTTGTTAAAACTGTAATATAATCGACGGAAAAATAGTTTATTAGAGGCATATTATATAAATGATCATAACTTTGGGCTGGATTATCCGTTTTACGCGATGTTTTTTTTCATTTTGTGTATTTTTTCGAGATCTATCTCGACAAACTGCCGAAAGGCGGTTTGGCCAAGCCATTTTTCTAAAATATGCCTCTATTGCACTCATTTCAACATATTTCCCAATATGGGTGACAATTTTAATTTAAAAACTGGTCCTAACGACCCACCACAACCGACACCACCATGGCAAGCGACCACGGTAGGCCAGCACTACCACCACTAATCTCTAGGATTTTATTTATATCATAAGGATAAGCATAGGTGTTTTAGTTTAAATTTTCTATCGCTGGGCATTCATCGATGGGCGTTGGGTCTCGACATAGGTTAGCATGTGACATCCGATGTCGTCCGGTCTGTCGAGACTAGCATAGTGCGCCTATGTTGCTAACTTTCAAACTTTTCAGTGCGTGTTAGCCCAGGGATTTCTGGATATTTGATCGACCGCCTCCGTTCGGCCCCAAATTTTGGCTGTGCACAGCCCGCGGGGCCTGGTGACGGGCGCCCTATCATTTCGTTTGATCGACATCACTATTTTTCGCATAAATGAGAATTTACGATTTTCTCGATTTTCGGTGTATGTTAGCACACGGATTTTTCGAGATTCAATCGACCGCCTCCGTTCGGCCCCAAATTTTGGCTGTGCGCAGCCTGCGGGGCCTGGTGACGGGCGCCCTGTCATATCTTTTGATCGGCATCACTATTTTTTGAAGAAATGACAATTTACGATTTTCTCGGTTTTCAGTGAATGTTAGCCCACGGATTTTTCGAGATTCGATCGACCGCCTCCGTTCGGCCCCAAATTTTGGCTGTGCGCAGCCTGCGGGGCCTGGTAACGGGCGCCCTGTCATTTCTTTTGATCGGCATCACTATTTTTCAAACAAATGACAATTTACGATTTTCTCGATTTTCAGTGTATGTTAGCCCACAGATTTTTGGAGATGTGATCGACCGTCTCCGTTTGGCCCCAAATTTTGGCTGTGCGCAGCCTGCGGGGCCTGGTGACGGGCGCCCTATCATTTCATTCGATCGGCATCACTATTTTTTGCATAAATGAAAATTTACGATTTTCTCGATTTTCGGTGAATGTTAGCCCACGGATTTCTGGAGATTCGATCGACCGCCTCCGTTCGCCCCCAAATTTTGGTCGTGCGCAGCCTGCGGGGCCTGGTGACGGGCTCCCTATCAACTCGTTTGATGGGCATCACTATTTTTCGCATAAATGACAATTTACGATTTTCTCGGTTTTCGATGTATGTTAGCCCACGGATTTTTGGAGATGTGATCGACCGTCTCCGTTTGGCCTGAAATTTTTGCTGTGCACAGCCTGCGGGGCCTGGTAACGGGCGCCCTGTCATTTCGTTTGATCGGCATCACTATTTTTCAAACAAATGACAATTTACGATTTTCTCGATTTTCGGTGTATGTTAGCCCACGGATTTTTGGAGATGTGATCGACCGTCTCCGTTTGCCCCCAAATTTTGGCTGTGCGCAGCCTGCGGGGCCTGGTGACGGGTGCCCTGTCATTTCTTTTGATCGGCATCACTATTTTTCAAACAAAGACAATTTACGATTTTCTCGATTTTCGGTGTATGTTAGCCCACGGATTTTTGGAGATGTGATCGACCGTCTCCGTTCGGCCCCAAATTTTGGCTGTGCGCAGCCTGCAGGGCCTGGTGATGGGCGCCCTATCATTTCGTTTGATCGGCATCACTATTTTTCGCATAAATGAAAATTTATGATTTTCTCGATTTTCGGTGTATGTTAGCACACGGATTTTTCGAGATTCAATCGACCGCCTCCGTTCAGCCCCAAATTTTGGCTGTGCGAAGCCTGCGGGGCCTGGTGACGGGCGCCTTGTCATTTCGTTTGATCGGCATCACTATTTTTCAAGCAAATGACAATTTACGATTTTCTCGATTTTCGGTGTATGTTTGCCCACGGATTTTTGGAGATGTGATCGACCGTCTCCGTTTGGCCCCAAATTTTGGCTGTGCGCAGCCTGCGGGGCCTAGTGACGGGCGCTCTATTAATTCGTTTGATCGGCATCACTATTTTTTGCGTAAATGACAATTTACGATTTTCTCGGTTTTCGGTGAATGTTAGCCCACGGATTTCTGAAGATTTGATCGACCGCCTCCGTTCGCCCCCAAATTTTGGCCGTGCGCAGCCTGCGGGGCCTGGTGACGGGCGCCCTATCAACTCGTTTGATGGGCATCACTATTTTTCGCATAAATGACAATTTACGATTTTCTCGGTTTTCGGTGTATGTTAGCCCACGGATTTTTGGAGATGTGATCGACCGTCTCCGTTTGGCCTCAAATTTTTGCTGTGCGGGGCCTGGTGACGGGCGCCCTATCATTTCGTTTGATCCGCTGTTACACCCCATAAATTTCTAGCATATAGATGGCCTATTCGTGTGTTGGTTAAGAGTATTTGAAATACATACATGCTAGAAAAAGGCACGGGGAAAGATTGGACAACCGGCAAGTCGGCGCGTCGCAAGGCAAAATGCGACTTATAAAACGCATTCCAGGAATGCGACTTATAAATCGCATTCCTGAAATGCGACTTATAAGTCGCATTCACTGAATGCGATTTATTGTTTCTATTATATATAAGCCCCACTTCGGTTTTAAATCAATTCATTACGGTAATCAGTAAGGAATCAGTATAGTACAGAAAGTGATCAGAATTTAGATAGTCCTATCATTTCGTTTGATCGGCATCACTATTTTTTGCATAAACGAGAATTTACGATTTTTGCGATTTTTGGTATGTGTTAGCTCTTTATTAACAAAATAAGAACTGCCGAGATGCAAGTCTTTTGATGAGATCTTACATAATGTTGTTAAAACTGTAATATAATCGACGGAAAAATAGTTTATTAGAGGCATATTATATAAATGATCATAACTTTGGGCTGGATTATCCGTTTTACGCGATTTTTTTTTCATTTTGTGTATTTTTTCGAGATCTATCTCGACAAACGCCGAAAGGCGGTTTGGCCGAGCCATTTTTCTAAAATATGCCTCTATCGCACTCATTTCAACATATTTCCCAATATGGGTGACAATTTTAATTTAAAAACTGGTCCTAACGACCCACCACAACCGACACCACCATGGCAAGCGACCATGGTAGGCCAGCACTACCACCACTAATCTCTAGGATTTTATTTATATCATAAGGATAAGCATAGGTGTTTTAGTTTAAATTTTCTATCGCTGGGCATTCATCGATGGGCGTTGGGTCTCGACATAGGTTAGCATGTGACATCCGATGTCGTCCGGTCTGTCGAGACTAGCATAGTGCGCCTACAGTTGCTAACTTTCAAACTTTTCAGTGCGTGTTAGCCCAGGGATTTCTGGATATTTGATCGACCACCTCCGTTCGGCCCCAAATTTTGGTTGTGCACAGCCCGCGGGGCCTGGTGATGGGCGCCCTATCATTTCGTTTGATCGGCATCACTATTTTTCGCATAAATGAGAATTTACGATTTTCTTGATTTTCGGTGTATGTTAGCACACGGATTTTTTGAGATTCAATTGACCGCCTCCGTTCGGCCCCAAATTTTGGCTGTGCGCAGCCTGCGGGGCCTGGTGACGGGCGCTCTATCAATTCGTTTGATCGGCATCACTATTTTTCGCATAAATGACAATTGTGCACAGCCAAAATTTGGGGCCAAACGGAGATGGTCGATCACATCTCCAAAAATCCGTGGGCAAACATACACCGAAAATCGAGAAAATCGTAAATTGTCATTTGCTTGAAAAATAGTGATGCCGATCAAACGAAATGACAAGGCGCCCGTCACCAGGCCCCGCAGGCTTCGCACAGCCAAAATTTGGGGCCGAACGGAGGCGGTCGATCGAATCTCGAAAAATCCGTGGGCTAACATTCACCGAAAACCGAGAAAATCGTAAATTGTCATTTCTGCAAAAAATAGTGATGCCGATCAAAAGAAATGACAGGGCGCCCATCACCAGGCCCCGCAGGCTGCGCACAGCCAAAATTTGGGGCCGAACGGAGACGGTCGATTGAATCTCGAAAAATCCGTGTGCTAACATACACCGAAAATCGAGAAAATCATAAATTCTCATTTATGCGAAAAATAGTGATGCCGATCAAACGAAATGATAGGGCGCCCGTCACCAGGCCCTGCAGGCTGCGTACAGCCAAAATTTGGGGCCAAACGGAGACGGTCGATCACATCTCCAAAAATCCGTGGGCTAACATACACCGAAAATCGAGAAAATCGTAAATTGTCATTTGTTTGAAAAATAGTGATGCCGATCAAAAGAAATGAAAGGGCGCCCGTCACTAGGCCCCGCAGGCTGCGCACAGCCAAAATTTGGGGGCAAACGGAGACGGTCGATCACATCTCCAAAAATCCGTGGGCTAACATACACCGAAAATCGAGAAAATCGTAAATTGTCATTTGTTTGAAAAATAGTGATGCCGATCAAACAAAATGACAGGGCGCCCGTTACCAGGCCCCGCAGGCTGCGCACAGCAAAAATTTGAGGCCAAACGGAGACGGTCGATCACATCTCCAAAAATCTGTGGGCTAACATACACCGAAAACCGAGAAAATCGTAAATTATCATTTATGCGAAAAATAGTGGTTCCCATCAAACGAGTTGATAGGGCGCCCGTCACCAGGCCCCGCAGGCTGCACACGGCCAAAATTTGGGGGCGAACGGAGGCGGTCGATCAAATCTTCAGAAATCCGTGGGCTAACATTCACCGAAAACCGAGAAAATTGTAAATTGTCATTTACGCAAAAAATAGTGATGCCGATCAAATGAATTGATAGAGCGCCCGTCACTAGGCCCCGCAGGCTGCGCACAGCCAAAATTTGGGGCCAAACGGAGACGGTCGATCACATCTCCAAAAATCCGTGGGCAAACATACACCGAAAATCGAGAAAATCGTAAATTGTCATTTGCTTGAAAAATAGTGATGCCGATCAAACGAAATGACAAGGCACCCGTCACCAGGCCCCGCAGGCTTCGCACAGCCAAAATTTGGGGCCGAACGGAGGCGGTCGATCGAATCACGAAAAATCTGTGGGCTAACATACACCGAAAACTGAGAAAATTATAAATTCTCATTTATGCGAAAAATAGTGATGCCGATCAAACGAAATAATAGGGCGCCCGTCACCAGGCCCTGCAGGCTGCGCACAGCTAAAATTTGGGGCCAAACGGAGACGGTCGATCACATCTCCAAAAATCCGTGGGCTAACATACACCGAAAATCGAGAAAATCGTAAATTGTCTTTGTTTGAAAAATAGTGATGCCGATCAAAAGAAATGACAGGGCGCCCGTCACCAGGCCCTGCAGGCTACGCACAGCCAAAATTTGGGGGCAAACGGAGACGGTCGATCACATCTCCAAAAATCCGTGGGCTAACATACACCGAAAATCGAGAAAATCGTAAATTGTCATTTGTTTGAAAAATAGTGATGCCGATCAAACGAAATGACAGGGCGCCCGTTACCAGGCCCCGCAGGCTGCGCACAGCAAAAATTTCAGGCCAAACGGAGACGGTCGATCACATCTCCAAAAATCCGTGGGCTAACATACACCGAAAACCGAGAAAATCGTAAATTGTCATTTATGCGAAAAATAGTGATGCCCATCAAACGAGTTGATAGGGCGCCCGTCACCAGGCCCCGCAGGCTGCGCACGACCAAAATTTGGGGGCGAACGGAGGCGGTCGATCGAATCTCCAGAAATCCGTGGGCTAACATTCACCGAAAATCGAGAAAATCGTAAATTTTCATTTATGCAAAAAATAGTGATGCCGATCGAATGAAATGATAGGGCACCCGTCACTAGGCCCCGCAGGCTGCGCACAGCCAAAATTTGGGGCCAAACGGAGATGGTCGATCACATCTCCAAAAATCCGTGGGCTAACATACACCGAAAATCGAGAAAATAGTAAATTGTCATTTGTTTGAAAAATAGTGATGCCGATCAAAAGAAATGACAGGGCGCCCGTCACCAGGCCCCGCACAGCAAAAATTTGGGGTCGAACGGAGACGGTCGATCACATCTCCAAAAATCCGTGGGCTAACATACACCGAAAACCGAGAAAATCGTAAATTATCATTTCTGCAAAAAATAGTGATGCCGATCAAAAGAAATGACAGGGCGCCCGTCACCAGGCCCCGCAGGCTGCGCACGGCCAAAATTTGGGGCCGAACGGAGGCGGTCGATTGAATCTCGAAAAATCCGTGTGCTAACATACACCGAAAATCGAGAAAATCATAAATTCTCATTTATGCGAAAAATAGTGATGCCGATCAAACGAAATGATAGGGCGCCCGTCACCAGGCCCCGCGGGCTGTGCACAGCCAAAATTTGGGGCCGAACGGAGGCGTTCGATCAAATATCCAGAAATCCCTGGGCTAACACGCACTGAAAAGTTTGAAAGTTAGCAACATAGGCGCACTATGCTAGTCTCGACAGACCGGACGACATCGGATGTCACATGCTAACCTATGTCGAGACCCAACGCCCATCGATGAATGCCCAGCGATAGAAAATTTAAACTAAAACACCTATGCTTATCCTTATGATATAAATAAAATCCTAGAGATTAGTGGTGGTAGTGCTGGCCTACCATGGTCGCTTGCCATGGTGGTGTCGGTTGTGGTGGGTCGTTAGGACCAGTTTTTAAATTAAAATTGTCACCCATATTGGGAAATATGTTGAAATGAGTGCGATAGAGGCATATTTTAGAAAAATGGCTCGGCCAAATCGGCTTTCGGCGGTTTGTCGAGATAGATCTCGAAAAAATACACAAAATGAAACAAAAAAATCGCGTAAAACGGATAATCCAGCCCAAAGTTATGATCATTTATATAATATGCCTCTAATAAACTATTTTTCCGTCGATTATATTACAGTTTTAACAACATTATGTAAGATCTCATCAAAAGACTTGCATCTCGGCAGTTCTTATTTTGTTAATAAAGAGCTAACACATACCAAAAATCGCGAAAATCGTAAATTCTCGTTTATGCAAAAAATAGTGATGCCGATCAAATGAAATGATAGGACTATCTAAATTCTGATCACTTTCTGTACTATACTGATTCCTTACTGATTACCGTAATGAATTGATTTAAAACCGAAGTGGGGCTTATATATAATAGAAACAATAAATCGCATTCAGGAATGCGATTTATAAGTCGCATTTCAGGAATGCGATTTATAAGTCGCATTCCTGGAATGCGTTTTATAAGTCGCATTTTGCCTTGCGACGCGCCGACTTGCCGGTTGTCCAATCTTTCCCCGTGCCTTTTTCTAGCATGTATGTATTTCAAATACTCTTAACCAACACGCGAATAGGCCATCCATATGCTAGAAATTTATGGGGTGTAACAGCGGATCAAACGAAATGATAGGGCGCCCGTCACCAGGCCCCGCACAGCAAAAATTTGAGGCCAAACGGAGAGGTCGATCACATCTCCAAAAATCCATGGGCTAACATACACCGAAAACCGAAAAAATCGTAAATTATCATTTCTGCAAAAAATAGTGATGCCGATCAAAAGAAATGACAGGGCGCCCGTCACCAGGCCCCGCAGGCTGCGCACAGCCAAAATTTGGGGCCGAACGGAGGCGGTCGATTGAATCTCGAAAAATCCGTGTGCTAACATACACCGAAAATCGAGAAAATCGTAAATTCTCATTTATGCGAAAAATAGTGATGCCGATCAAACGAAATGATAGGGCGCCCGTCACCAGGCCCCGCGGGCTGTGCACAGCCAAAATTTGGGGCCGAACGGAGGCGGTCGATCAAATATCCAAAAATCCCTGGGCTAACACGCACTGAAAAGTTTGAAAGTTAGCAACATAGGCGCACTATGCTAGTCTCGACAGACCGGACGACATCGGATGTCACATGCTAACCTATGTCGAGACCCAACGCCCATCGATGAATGCCCAGCGATAGAAAATTTAAACTAAAACACCTATGCTTATCCTTATGATATAAATAAAATCTTAGAGATTAGTGGTGGTAGTGCTGGCCTACCATGGTCGCTTGCCATGGTGGTGTCGGTTGTGGTGGGTCGTTAGGACCAGTTTTTAAATTAAAATTGTCACCCATATTGGGAAATATGTTGAAATGAGTGCGATGGAGGCATATTTTAGAAAAATGGCTAGGCCAAACCGCCTTTCGGCAGTTTGTCGAGATAGATCTCGAAAAAATACACAAAATGAAAAAAAAAATCGCGTAAAACGGATAATCCAGCCCAAAGTTATGATCATTTATATAATATGCCTCTAATAAACTATTTTTCCGTCGATTATATTACAGTTTTAACAACATTATGTAAGAACTCATCAAAAGACTTGCATCTCGGCAGTTCTTATTTTGTTAATAAAGAGCTAATACATACCAAAAATCGCGAAAATTGTAAATTTCTCGTTTATGCAAAAAATAGTGATGCTGATCAAACGAAATGATAGGACTAGCTAAATTCTGATCACTTTCTGTACTATACTGATTCCTTACTGATTACCGTAATGAATTGATTTAAAACCGAAGTGGGCTTATATATAATAGAAACAATAAATCGCATTCAGTGAATGCGACTTATAAGTCGCATTTCAGGAACGCGTTTTATAAGTCGCATTCCTGGAATGCGTATTATAAGTCGCATTTTGCCTTGCGACGCGCCGACTTGCCGCTTGTCAAATCTTTCCCCGTGCCTTTTTCTAGCATGTATGTATTTCAAATACTCTTAACCAACACGCGAATAGGCCATCTATATGCTAGAAATTTATGGGGTGTAACAGCGGATCAAACGAAATGACAGGGCGCCCGTCACCAGGCCCCACAGGCTGCGCACAGCCAAAATTTGGGGCCGAACGGAGGCGGTCGATTGAATCTCAAAAAATCCGTGGGCTAACATACACCGAAAACCGAGAAAATCATAAATTGTCATTTACGCGAAAAATAGTGATGCCGATCAAACGAATTGATAGAGCGCCCGTCACCAGGCCCCGCAGGCTACGCACAGCCAAAATTTGGGGCCAAACGGAGTCGGTCGATCACATCTCCAAAAATCCGTGGGCTAACATACACCGAAAATCAAAAAAATCGTAAATTGTCATTTATGCGAAAAATAGTGACGCCGATCAAACGAATTGATAGAGCGCCCGTCACTAGGCCCCGCAGGCTGCGCACAGCCAAAATTTGGGGCCAAACGGAGACGGTCGATCACATCTCCAAAAATCCGTGGGCTAACATACACCGAAAATCGAGAAAATCCTAAATTGTCATTTATGCGAAAAATAGTAATGCCGATCAAAAGAAATGACAGGGCGCCCGTCACCAGGCTGCGCACAGCCAAAATTTGGGGCCAATTGGAGACGGTCGATAAAATCTCCAGAAATCCGTGTGCCAACATTCACCGAAAACCGAGAAAATCGTAAATTGTCATTTCTGCAAAAAATAGTGATGCCGATCAAAAGAAATGACAGGGCGCCCGTCACCAGGCCCCGCAGGCTGCGCACAGCCAAAATTTGGGGCCGAACGGAGCCGGTCGATTGAATCTCGAAAAATCCGTGTGCTAACATACACCGAAAATTGAGAAAATCGAAAATTCTCATTTCTGCAAAAAATAGTTATGCCAATCAAACGAAATGACAGGGCGCCCGTCACCAGGCTCCGCAGGCTGCGCACAGCCAAAATTTGGGGCCGAACGGAGGCGGTCGATTGAATCTCAAAAAATCTGTGGGCTAACATACACCGAAAATCGTAAATTCTCATTTCTGCGAAAAATAGTGATGCCGATCAAACGAAATGACAGGGCACTCGTCACCAGGCCCCGCAGGCTGCGCACAGCCAAAATTTGGGGTCGAACGGAGACGGTCGATTGAATCTCGAAAAATCCGTGGGCTAACATACACCGAAAATTGACAAAATCGTAATGTGTCATTTATGCGAAAAATAGTAATGCCGATCAAACGAATTGATAGAGCGCCCGTCACTAGGCCCCGCAGGCTGCGCACAGCCAAAATTTGGGGCCGAACGGAGACGGTCGATTGAATCTCGAAAAATCCGTGGGCTAACATACACCGAAAATCGAGAAAATCATAAATTGTCATTTATGCGAAAAATAGTGATGCCGATCAAACGAATTGATAGAGCGCCCATCACTAGGCCACGCAGGCTGCGCACAGCCAAAATTTGGGGCCAAACGGAGACGGTCGATCACATCTCCAAAAATCCGTGGGCTAACATACACCGAAAATCGAGAAAATCGTAAATTGTCATTTGTTTGAAAAATAGTAATGCCGATCAAAAGAAATGACAGGGCGCCCGTCACCAGGCCCCGCAGGCTGCGCACGGCCAAAATTTGCGGCCAATTGGAGGCGGTCGATCAAATCTCCAGAAATCCGTGTGCTAACATTCACCGAAAACCGAGAAAATTGTAAATTGTCATTTCTGCAAAAAATAGTGATGCCGATCAAAAGAAATGACAGGGCGCCCGTCACCAGGCCCCGCAGGCTGCGCACAGCCAAAATTTGGGGCCGAACGGAGACGGTCGATTGAATCTCGAAAAATCTGTGTGCTAACATACACCGAAAATCGAGAAAATCGTAAATTCTCATTTATGCGAAAAATAGTGATGCCGATCAAACGAAATGACAGGGCGCTCGTCACCAGGCCCCACAGGCTACGCACAGCCAAAATTTGGGGCCGAACGGAGGCGATCGATTGAATCTCAATAAATCCGTGGGCTAACATACACCAAAAACCGAGAAAATCGTAAATTGTCATTTACGCGAAAAATAGTGATGCCGATCAAACGAATTGATAGAGTGCCCGTCACCAGGCCCCGCAGGCTGCGCACAGCCAAAATTTGGGGCCAAACGGAGTCGGTCGATCACATCTCCAAAAATCCGTGGGCTAACATACACCGAAAATCGAGAAAATCGTAAATTGTCATTTATGCGAAAAATAGTGATGCCGATCAAACGAATTGATAGAGCGCCCGTCACTAGGCCCCGCAGGCTGCGCACAGCCAAAATTTGGGGCCAAACGGAGACGGTCGATCACATATCCAAAAATCTGTGGGCTAACATACACCGAAAATCGAGAAAATCGTAAATTGTCATTTGTTTGAAAAATAGTAATGCCGATCAAAAGAAATGACAGGGCGCCCGTCACCAGGCCCCGCAGGCTGCGCACGGCCAAAATTTGGGGCCAATTGGAGGCGGTCGATCAAATCTCCAGAAATCCGTGTGCTAACATTCTCCGAAAACCGAGAAAATTGTAAATTGTCATTTCTGCAAAAAATAGTGATGCCGATCAAAAGAAATGACAGGGCGCCCGTCACCAGGCCCCGCAGGCTGCGCACAGCCAAAATTTGGGGCCGAACGGAGACGGTCGATTGAATCTCGAAAAATCCGTGTGCGTATACACCGAAAATTGACAAAATCGTAATGTGTCATTTATGCGAAAAATAGTAATGCCGATCAAACGAATTGATAGAGCGCCCGTCACTAGGCCCCGCAGGCTGCGCACAGCCAAAATTTGGGGCCGAACGGAGACGGTCGATTGAATCTCGAAAAATCCGTGGGCTAACATACACCGAAAATCGAGAAAATCATAAATTGTCATTTATGCGAAAAATAGTGATGCCGATCAAACGAATTGATAGAGCGCCCGTCACTAGGCTACGCAGGCTGCGCACAGCCAAAATTTGGGGCCAAACGGAGACGGTCGATCACATCTCCAAAAATCCGTGGGCTAACATACACCGAAAATCGAGAAAATCGTAAATTGTCATTTGTTTGAAAAATAGTAATGCCGATCAAAAGAAATGACAGGGCGCCCGTCACCAGGCCCCGCAGGCTGCGCACGGCCAAAATTTGCGGCCAATTGGAGGCGGTCGATCAAATCTCCAGAAATCCGTGTGCTAACATTCACCGAAAACCGAGAAAATTGTAAATTGTCATTTCTGCAAAAAATAGTGATGCCGATCAAAAGAAATGACAGGGCGCCCGTCACCAGGCCCCGCAGGCTGCGCACAGCCAAAATTTGGGGCCGAACGGAGACGGTCGATTGAATCTCGAAAAATCCGTGTGCTAACATACACCGAAAATCGAGAAAATCGTAAATTCTCATTTATGCGAAAAATAGTGATGCCGATCAAACGAAATGACAGGGCGCTCGTCACCAGGCCCCACAGGCTACGCACAGCCAAAATTTGGGGCCGAACGGAGGCGATCGATTGAATCTCAATAAATCCGTGGGCTAACATACACCAAAAACCGACAAAATCGTAAATTGTCATTTACGCGAAAAATAGTGATGCCGATCAAACGAATTGATAGAGCGCCCGTCACTAGGCCCCGCAGGCTGCGCACAGCCAAAATTTGGGGCCAAACGGAGTCGGTCGATCACATCTCGAAAAATCCGTGGGCTAACATACACCGAAAATCGAGAAAATCGTAAATTGTCATTTATGCGAAAAATAGTGATGCCGATCAAACGAATTGATAGAGCGCCCGTCACTAGGCCCCGCAGGCTGCGCACAGCCAAAATTTGGGGCCAAACGGAGACGGTCGATCACATATCCAAAAATCTGTGGGCTAACATACACCGAAAATCGAGAAAATCGTAAATTGTCATTTGTTTGAAAAATAGTAATGCCGATCAAAAGAAATGACAGGGCGCCCGTCACCAGGCCCCGCAGGCTGCGCACGGCCAAAATTTGGGGCCAATTGGAGGCGGTCGATCAAATCTCCAGAAATCCGTGTGCTAACATTCTCCGAAAACCGAGAAAATTGTAAATTGTCATTTCTGCAAAAAATAGTGATGCCGATCAAAAGAAATGACAGGGCACCCGTCACCAGGCCCCGCAGGCTGCGCACAGCCAAAATTTGGGGCCGAACGGAGACGGTCGATTGAATCTCGAAAAATCCGTGTGCGTATACACCGAAAATCGAGAAAATCGTAAATTCTCATTTATGCGAAAAATAGTGATGCCGATCAAACGAAATGATAGGGCGCCCGTCACCAGGCCCCGCGGGCTGTGCACAGCCAAAATTTGGGGCCGAACGGAGGCGGTCGATCAAATATCCAGAAATTCCTGGGCTAACACGCACTGAAAAGTTTGAAAGTTAGCAACATAGGCGCACTATGCTAGTCTCGACAGACCGGCCGACATCGGATGTCACATGCTAACCTATGTCGAGACCCAACGCCCATCGATGAATGCCCAGCGATAGAAAATTTAAACTAAAACACCTATGCTTATCCTTATGATATAATAAAATCCTAGAGATTAGTGGTGGTAGTGCTGGCCTACCATGGTCGCTTGCCATGGTGGTGTCGGTTGTGGTGGGTCGTTAGGACCAGTTTTTAAATTAAAATTGTCACCCATATTGGGAAATATGTTGAAATGAGTGCGATAGAGGCATATTTTAGAAAAATGGCTCGGCCAAACCGCCTTTCGGCAGTTTGTCGAGATAGATCTCGAAAAAATACACAAAATGAAAAAAAAAATCGCGTAAAACGGATAATCTAGCCCGAAGTTATGATCATTTATATAATATGCCTCTAATAAACTATTTTTCCGTCGATTATATTACAGTTTTAACAACATTATGTAAGAACTCATCAAAAGACTTGCATCTCGGCAGTTCTTATTTTGTTAATAAAGAGCTAACACATACCAAAAATCGCGAAAATCGTAAATTTCTCGTTTATGCAAAAAATAGTGATGCCGATCAAACGAAATGATAGGACTAGCTAAATTCTGATCACTTTCTGTACTATACTGATTCCTTACTGATTACCGTAATGAATTGATTTAAAACCGAAGTGGGCTTATATATAATAGAAACAATAAATCGCATTCAGTGAATGCGATTTATAAGTCGCATTCCTGGAATGCGTTTTATAAGTCGCATTTTGCCTTGCGACGCGCCGACTTGCCGCTTGTCAAATCTTTCCCCGTGCCTTTTTCTAGCATGTATGTATTTCAAATACTCTTAACCAACACGCGAATAGGCCATCTATATGCTAGAAATTTACGGGGTGTAACAGCGGATCAAACGAAATGACAGGGCGCTCGTCACCAGGCCCCACAGGCTGCGCACAGCCAAAATTTGGGGCCGAACGGAGGCGGTCGATTGAATCTCAAAAAATCCGTGGGCTAACATACACCGAAAACCGAGAAAATCGTAAATTGTCATTTACGCGAAAAATAGTGATGCCGATCAAACGAATTGATAGAGCGCCCGTCACCAGGCCCCGCAGGCTGCGCACAGCCAAAATTTGGGGCCAAACGGAGTCGGTCGATCACATCTCCAAAAATCCGTGGGCTAACATACACCGAAAATCAAGAAAATCGTAAATTGTCATTTATGCGAAAAATAGTGATGCCGATCAAATGAATTGATAGAGCGCCCGTTACTAGGCCTCGCAGGCTGCGCACAGCCAAAATTTGGGGCCAAACGGAGACGGTCGATCACATCTCCAAAAATCCGTGGGCTAACATACACCGAAAATCGAGAAAATCGTAAATTGTCATTTATGCGAAAAATAGTAATGCCGATCAAAAGAAATGACAGGGCGCCCGTCACCAGGCTGCGCACAGCTAAAATTTGGGGCCAATTGGAGACGGTCGATCAAATCTCCAGAAATCTGTGTGCCAACATTCACCGAAAACCGAGAAAATCGTAAATTGTCATTTCTGCAAAAAATAGTGATGCCGATCAAAAGAAATGACAGGGCGCCCGTCACCAGGCCCCGCAGGCTGCGCACAGCCAAAATTTGGGGCCGAACGGAGCCGGTCGATTGAATCTCAAAAAATCCGTGGGCTAACATACACCGAAAATTGAGAAAATCGTAAATTCTCATTTCTGCAAAAAATAGTTATGCCGATCAAACGAAATGACAGGGCGCCCGTCACCAGGCTGCGCACAGCCAAAATTTGGGGCTGAACGGAGGCGGTCGATTAAATCTCAAAAAATCCGTGGGCTAACATACACCGAAAATCGAGAAAATCGTAAATTCTCATTTCTGCGAAAAATAGTGATGCCGATCAAATGAAATGACAGGGCGCCCATCACCAGGCCCCGCAGGCTGCGCACAGCCAAAATTTGGGGCCGAACGGAGACGGTCGATTGAATCTCGAAAAATCCGTGGGCTAACATACACCGAAAATTGACAAAATCGTAAAGTGTCATTTATGCGAAAAATAGTAATGCCGATCAAACGAATTGATAGAGCGCCCGTCACTAGGCCCCGCAGGCTGCGCACAGCCAAAATTTGGGGCCCAACGGAGACGGTCGATTGAATCTCGAAAAATCCGTGGGCTAACATACACCGAAAATCGAGAAAATCGTAAATTGTCATTTATGCGAAAAATAGTGATGCCGATCAAACGAATTGATAGAGCGCCCGTCACTAGGCCCTGCAGGCTGCGCATAGCCAAAATTTGGGGCCAAACGGAGACGGTCGATCACATCTCCAAAAATCCGTGGGCTAACATACACCGAAAATCGAGAAAATCGTAAATTGTCATTTGTTTGAAAAATAGTAATGCCGATCAAAAGAAATGACAGGGCGCCCGTCACCAGGCCCCGCAGGCTGCGCACGGCCAAAATTTGGGGCCAATTGGAGGCGGTCGATCAAATCTCCAGAAATCCGTGTGCTAACATTCACCGAAAACCGAGAAAATTGTAAATTGTCATTTCTGTAAAAAATAGTGATGCCGATCAAAAGAAATGACAGGGCGCCCGTCACCAGGCCCCGCAGGCTGCGCACAGCCAAAATTTGGGGCCGAACGGAGACGGTCGATTGAATCTCGAAAAATCCGTGTGCTAACATACACCGAAAATCGAGAAAATCGTAAATTCTCATTTATGCGAAAAATAGTGATGCCGATCAAACGAAATGATAGGGCGCCCGTCACCAGGCCCCGCGGGCTGTGCACAACCAAAATTTGGGGCCGAACGGAGGCGGTCGATCAAATATCCAGAAATTCCTGGGCTAACACGCACTGAAAAGTTTGAAAGTTAGCAACATAGGCGCACTATGCTAGTCTCGACAGACCGGCCGACATCGGATGTCACATGCTAACCTATGTCGAGACCCAACGCCCATCGATGAATGCCCAGCGATAGAAAATTTAAACTAAAACACCTATGCTTATCCTTATGATATAATAAAATCCTAGAGATTAGTGGTGGTAGTGCTGGCCTACCATGGTCGCTTGCCATAGTGGTGTCGGTTGTGGTGGGTCGTTAGGACCAGTTTTTAAATTAAAATTGTCACCCATATTGGGAAATATGTTGAAATGAGTGCGATAGAGGCATATTTTAGAAAAATGGCTCGGCCAAACCGCCTTTTGGCGGTTTGACGAGATAGATCTCGAAAAAATACACAAAATGAAAAAAAAAATCGCGTAAAACGGATAATCCAGCCCGAAGTTATGATCATTTATATAATATGCCTCTAATAAACTATTTTTCCGTCGATTATATTACAGTTTTAACAACATTATGTAAGAACTCATCAAAAGACTTGCATCTCGGCAGTTCTTATTTTGTTAATAAAGAGCTAACACATACCAAAAATCGCGAAAATCGTAAATTTCTCGTTTATGCAGAAAATAGTGATGCCGATCAAACGAAATGATAGGACTAGCTAAATTCTGATCACTTTCTGTACTATACTGATTCCTTACTGATTACCGTAATGAATTGATTTAAAACCGAAGTGGGCTTATATATAATAGAAACAAT
Organism: Datura wrightii; assembly: GCA_035772735.1. Lineage (NCBI taxonomy): Eukaryota > Viridiplantae > Streptophyta > Magnoliopsida > Solanales > Solanaceae > Datura > Datura wrightii. The sequence goes on along the minus strand of JASDFA010000453.1, from coordinate 80,671 downwards.
AAATCGCATTCAGTGAATGCGACTTATAAGACGCATTTCAGGAATGCGTTTTATAAGTCGCATTCCTTGAATGCGTTTTATAAGTCGCATTTTGCCTTGCGACGCGCCGACTTGCCGCTTGTCAAATCTTTCCCCGTGCCTTTTTCTAGCATGTATGTATTTCAAATACTCTTAACCAACACGCGAATAGGCCATCTATATGCTAGAAATTTACGGGGTGTAACAGCGGATCAAACGAAATGATAGGGCTCCCGTCACCAGGCCCCACAGGCTGCGCACAGCCAAAATTTGGGGCCGAACGGAGGCGGTCGATTGAATCTCAAAAAATCCGTGGGCTAACATACACCGAAAACCGAGAAAATCGTAAATTGTCATTTACGCGAAAAATAGTGATGCCGATCAAACGAATTGATAGAGCGCCCGTCACCAGGCCCCGCAGGCTGCGCACAGCCAAAATTTGGGGCCTAACGGAGTCGGTCGATCACATCTCCAAAAATCTGTGGGCTAACATACACCGAAAATCATAAAAATCGTAAATTGTCATTTATGCGAAAAATAATGATGCCGATCAAACGAATTGATAGAGCGCCCGTCACTAGGCCCCGCTGGCTGCGCACAGCCAAAATTTGGGGCCAAACGGAGACGGTCGATCACATCTCCAAAAATCCGTGGGCTAACATACACCGAAAATCGAGAAAATCGTAAATTGTCATTTATGCGAAAAATAGTAATGCCGATCAAAAGAAATGACAGGGCGCCCGTCACCAGGCTGCGCACAGCCAAAATTTGGGGCCAATTGGAGACGGTCGATCAAATCTCCAGAAATCCGTGTGCCAACATTCACCGAAAACCGAGAAAATCGTAAATTGTCATTTCTGCAAAAAATAGTGATGCCGATCAAAAGAAATGACAGGGCGCCCGTCACCAGGCCCCGCAGGCTGCGCACAGCCAAAATTTGGGGCCGAACGGAGCCGGTTGATTGAATCTCAAAAAATCCGTGGGCTAACATACACCGAAAATTGAGAAAATCGTAAATTCTCATTTCTGCAAAAAATAGTTATGCCGATCAAACGAAATGACAGGGCGCCCGTCACCAGGCTCCGCAGGCTGCGCACAGCCAAAATTTGGGGCCGAACGGAGGCGGTCGATTGAATCTCAAAAAATCCGTGGGCTAACATACACCGAAAATCGAGAAAATCGTAAATTCTCATTTCTGTGAAAAATAGTGATGCCGATCAAACGAATTGATAGAGTGCCCGTCACTAGGCCCCGCAGGCTACGCACAGCCAAAATTTGGGGCCGAACAGAGACGGTCGATTGAATCTCGAAAAATCCGTGGGCTAACATACACCGAAAATCGAGAAAATCGTAAAGTGTCATTTATGCGAAAAATAGTAATGCCGATCAAACGAATTGATAGAGCGCCCGTCACTAGGCCCCGCAGGCTGCGCACAGCCAAAATTTGGCGCCAAACGGAGACGGTCGATCACATCTCTAAAAATCCGTGGGCTAACATACACCGAAAATCGAGAAAATCGTAAATTGTCATTTATGCGAAAAATAGTGATGCCGATGAAAAGAAATGACAGGGCGCCCGTCACCAGGCCCCGCAGGCTGCGCACGGCCAAAATTTGGGGCCGAACGGAGGCGGTCGATTGAATCTCAAAAAATCCGTGGGCTAACATACACCGAAAATTGAGAAAATCGTAAATTGTCATTTATGCGAAATATAGTGATGCCGATCAAATGAAATGACAGAGCGCCCGTCACCAGGCTCCGCAGGCTGCGCACAGCCAAAATTTGGGGCCGAACGGAGACGGTCGATTGAATCTCGAAAAATCCGTGTGCTAACATACACCGAAAATCGAGAAAATTATAAATTCTCATTTATGCGAAAAATAGTGATGCTGATCAAACGAAATGATAGGGCGCCCGTCACCAGGCCCCGCGGGCTGTGCACAGCCAAAATTTGGGGCCGAACGGAGGCGGTCGATCAAATATCCAGAAATCCCTAGGCTAACACGCACTGAAAAGTTTGAAAGTTAGCAACATAGGCGCACTATGCTAGTCTCGACAGACCGGCCGACATCGGATGTCACATGCTAACCTATGTCGAGACCCAACGCCCATCGATCAATGCCCAGCGATAGAAAATTTAAACTAAAACACCTATGCTTATCCTTATGATATAATAAAATCCTAGAGATTAGTGGTGGTAGTGCTGGCCTACCATGGTCGCTTGCCATGGTGGTGTCGGTTGTGGAGGGTCGTTAGGACCAGTTTTTAAATTAAAATTGCCGAACGGAGGCGGTCGATTGAATCTCAAAAAATTTGTGGGCTAACATACACCGAAAATTGAGAAAATCGTAAATTCTCATTTCTGCGAAAAATAGTGATGCCGATCAAACGAAATGACAGGGCGCCCGTCACCAGGCCCCGCAGGCTGCGCACAGCCAAAATTTGGGGCTGAACGGAGACGGTCGATTGAATCTCGAAAAATCCGTGGGCTAACATACACCGAAAATCGAGAAAATCGTAAAGTGTCATTTATGCGAAAAATAGTGATGCCGATCAAACGAATTGATAGAGTGCCCGTCACTAGGCCCCGCAGGCTACGCACAGCCAAAATTTGGGGCCGAACAGAGACGGTCGATTGAATCTCGAAAAATCCGTGGGCTAACATACACCGAAAATCGAGAAAATCGTAAATTGTCATTTATGCGAAAAATAGTGATGCCGATCAAATGAATTGATAGAGCGCCCGTCACTAGGCCCCGCAGGCTGCGCACAGCCAAAATTTGGGGCCAAACGGAGACGGTCGATCACATCTCCAAAAATCCGTGGGCTAACATACACCGAAAATCGAGAAAATCGTAAATTGTCATTTATGCGAAAAATAGTGATGCAGATCAAAAGAAATGACAGGGCGCCCGTCACCAGGCTCCGCAGGCTGCGCACGGCCAAAATTTGGGGCCGAACGGAGGCGGTCGATTGAATCTCAAAAAATCCGTGGGCTAACATACACCGAAAATTGAGAAAATCGTAAATTCTCATTTCTGCAAAATATAGTGATGCCGATCAAATGAAATGACAGAGCGCCCATCACCAGGCTCCGCAGGCTGCGCACAGCCAAAATTTGGGGCCGAACGGAGACGGTCGATTGAATCTCGAAAAATCCGTGTGCTAACATACACCGAAAATCGAGAAAATTATAAATTCTCATTTATGCGAAAAATAGTGATGCCAATCAAACGAAATGATAGGGCGCCCGTCACCAGGCCCCGCGGGCTGTGCACAGCCAAAATTTGGGGCCGAACGGAGGCGGTCGATCAAATATCCAGAAATCCCTGGTCTAACACGCACTGAAAAGTTTGAAAGTTAGCAACATAGGCGCACTATGCTAGTCTCGACAGACCGGCCGACATCGGATGTCACATGCTAACCTATGTCAAGACCCAACGCCCATCGATGAATGCCCAGCGATAGAAAATTTAAACTAAAACACCTATGCTTATCCTTATGATATAATAAAATCCTAGAGATTAGTGGTGGTAGTGCTGGCCTACCATGGTCGCTTGCCATGGTGGTGTCGGTTGTGGTGGGTCGTTAGGACCAGTTTTTAAATTAAAATTGTCACCCATATTGGGAAATATGTTGAAATGAGTGCGATAGAGGCATATTTTAGAAAAATGGCTCGGCCAAACCGCCTTTCGGCGTTTGTCGAGATAGATCTCGAAAAAATACACAAAATGAAAAAAAAATCGCGTAAAACGGATAATCCAGCCCAAAGTTATGATCATTTATATAATATGCCTCTAATAAACTATTTTTCCGTCGATTATATTACAGTTTTAACAACATTATGTAAGATCTCATCAAAAGACTTGCATCTCGGCAGTTCTTATTTTGTTAATAAAGAGCTAACACATACCAAAAATTGCGAAAATCGTAAATTCTCGTTTATGTAAAAAATAGTGATGCCGATCAAACAAAATGATAGGACTAGCTAAATTCTGATCACTTTCTGTACTATACTGATTCCTTACTGATTACCGTAATGAATTGATTTAAAACCGAAGTGGGCTTATATATAATAGAAACAATAAATCGCATTCAGTGAATGCGACTTATAAGTCGCATTTCAAGAATGCGATTTATAAGTCGCATTCGTGGAATGCGTTTTATAAGTAGCATTCCTGGAATGCGTTTTATAAGTCGCATTCCTGGAATGCGTTTTATAAGTCGCATTTTGCCTTGCGACGCGCCGACTTGCCGCTTGTCCAATCTTTCCCCGTGCCTTTTTCTAGCATGTATGTATTTCAAATACTCTTAACCAACACGCGAATAGGCCATCTATATGCTAGAAATTTACGGGGTGTAACAGCGGATCAAACGAAATGACAGGGCGCCCGTCACCAGGCCCCACAAGCTGCGCACAGCCAAAATTTGGGGCCGAACAGAGGCGGTCGATTGAATCTCAAAAAATCCGTGGGCTAACATACACCGAAAACTGAGAAAATCGTAAATTGTCATTTATGCAAAAAATAGTGATGCCGATCTAACGAATTGATAGAGCGCCCGTCACTAGGCCCCGCAGGCTGCGCACAGCCAAAATTTGGGGCCAAACGGAGTCGGTCGATCACATCTCCAAAAATCCGTGGGCTAACATACACCGAAAATCGAGAAAATCGTAAATTGTCATTTATGCGAAAAATAGTGATGCCGATCAAACGAATTGATAGAGCGCCCGTCACTAGGCCCCGCAGGCTGCGCACAGCCAAAATTTTGGGCCAAACGGAGACGGTCGATCACATCTCCAAAAATCCGTGGGCTAACATACACCGAAAATCGAGAAAATCGTAAATTGTCATTTATGCGAAAAATAGTAATGCCAATCAAAAGAAATGACAGGGCGCCCGTCACCAGGCCCCGCAGGCTGCGCACAGCCAAAATTTGGGGCCGAACGGAGGCGGTCGATTGAATCTCAAAAAATTCATGGGCTAACATACACCGAAAACCGAAAAAATCATAAATTGTCATTTATGCGAAAAATAGTGATGCTGATCAAACGAATTGATAGAGCGCCCGTCACTAGGCCCCGCAGGCTGCGCACAGCCAAAAATTTGGGGCTAAACGGAGACGGTCGATCACATCTCCAAAAATCCGTGGGCTAACATACACCGAAAATCGAGAAAATCGTAAATTCTCATTTCTGCAAAAAATAGTGATGCCGATCAAACGAAATGACAGGGCGCCCATCACCAGGCTCCGCAGGCTGCGCACAGCCAAAATTTGGGGCCGAACGGAGGCGGTCGATTGAATCTCAAAAAATTTGTGGGCTAACATACACCGAAAATTGAGAAAATCGTAAATTCTCATTTCTGCGAAAAATAGTGATGCCGATCAAACGAAATGACAGGGCGCCCATCACCAGGCCCCGCAGGCTGCGCACAGCCAAAATTTGGGGCCGAACGGAGACGGTCGATTGAATCTCGAAAAATCCGTGGGCTAACATACACCGAAAATCGAGAAAATCGTAAAGTGTCATTTATGCGAAAAATAGTGATGCCGATCAAACGAATTGATAGAGTGCCCGTCACTAGGCCCCGCAGGCTACGTACAGCCAAAATTTGGGGCCGAACAGAGACGGTCGATTGAATCTCGAAAAATCCGTGGGCTAACATACACCGAAAATCGAGAAAATCGTAAATTGTCATTTATGCGAAAAATAGTGATGCCGATCAAATGAATTGATAGAGCGCCCGTCACTAGGCCCCGCAGGCTGCGCACAGCCAAAATTTGGGGCCAAACGGAGACGGTCGATCACATCTCCAAAAATCCGTGGGCTAACATACACCGAAAATCGAGAAAATCGTAAATTGTCATTTATGCGAAAATAGTGATGCAGATCAAAAGAAATGACAGGGCGCCCGTCACCAGGCTCCGCAGGCTGCGCACGGCCAAAATTTGGGGCCGAACGGAGGCGGTCGATTGAATCTCAAAAAATCCGTGGGCTAACATACACCGAAAATTGAGAAAATCGTAAATTCTCATTTCTGCAAAATATAGTGATGCCGATCAAATGAAATGATAGAGCGCCCGTCACCAGGCTCCGCAGGCTGCGCACAGCCAAAATTTGGGGCCGAACGGAGACGGTCGATTGAATCTCGAAAAATCCGTGTGCTAACATACACCGAAAATCGAGAAAATTATAAATTCTCATTTATGCGAAAAATAGTGATGCCGATCAAACGAAATGATAGGGCGCCCGTCACCAGGCCCCGCGGGCTGTGCACAGCCAAAATTTGGGGCCGAACGGAGGCGGTCGATCAAATATCCAGAAATCCCTGGGCTAACACGCACTGAAAAGTTTGAAAGTTAGCAACATAGGCGCACTATGCTAGTCTCGACAGACCGGCCGACATCGGATGTCACATGCTAACCTATGTCAAGACCCAACGCCCATCGATGAATGCCCTGCGATAGAAAATTTAAACTAAAACACCTATGCTTATCCTTATGATATAATAAAATCATAGAGATTAGTGGTGGTAGTGCTGGCCTACCATGGTCGCTTGCCATGGTGGTGTCGGTTCTGGTGGGTCGTTAGGACCAGTTTTTAAATTAAAATTGTCACCCATATTGGGAAATATGTTGAAATGAGTGCGATAGAGGCATATTTTAGAAAAATGGCTTGGCCAAACCGCCTTTCGGCAGTTTGTCGAGATAGATCTCGAAAAAATACACAAAATGAAAAAAAAAATCTCGTAAAACGGATAATCCAGCCCAAAGTTATGATCATTTATATAATATGCCTCTAATAAACTATTTTTCCGTCGATTATATTACAGTTTTAACAACATTATGTAAGATCTCATCAAAAGACTTGCATCTCGGCAGTTCTTATTTTGTTAATAAAGAGCTTACACATACCAAAAATCGCGAAAATCGTAAATTTCTCGTTTATGCAAAAAATAGTGATGCCGATCAAACGAAATGATAGGACTAGCTAAATTCTGATCACTTTCTGTACTATACTTATTCCTTACTGATTACCGTAATGAATTGATTTAAAACCGAAGTGGGCTTATATATAATAGAAACAATAAATCGCATTCAGTGATTGCGACTTATAAGTCGCATTCCTGGAATGCGTTTTATAAGTCGCATTTTCCCTTGCGACGCGCCGACTTGCCGCTTGTCCAATCTTTCCCCGTGCCTTTTTCTAGCATGTATGTATTTCAAATACTCTTAACCAACACGCGAATAGGCCATCTATATGCTAGAAATTTACGGGGTGTAACAGCGGATCAAACGAAATGACAGGGCGCCCGTCACCAGGCCCCGCAGGCTGCGCACAGCCAAAATTTGGGGCCGAACGGAGGCGGTCGATTGAATCTCAAAAAATTCGTGGGCTAACATACACCGAAAACCGAAAAAATCATAAATTGTCATTTATGCGAAAAATAGTGATGCTGATCAAACGAATTGATAGAGCGCCCGTCACTAGGCCCCGCAGGCTGCGCACAGCCAAAAATTTGGGGCTAAACGGAGACGGTCGATCACATCTCCAAAAATCCGTGGGCTAACATACACCGAAAATCGAGAAAATCGTAAATTGTCATTTATGCGAAAAATAGTAATGCCGATCAAAAGAAATGACAGGGTGCCCGTCACCAGGCCCCGCAGGCTGCGCACGGCCAAAATTTGGGGCCAATTGGAGACGGTCGATCAAATCTCCAGAAATTCGTGTGCTAACATTCACCGAAAACCGAGAAAATCGTAAATTGTCATTTCTGCAAAAAATAGTGATGCCGATCAAAAGAAATGACAGGGCCCCCGTCACCAGGCCCCGCAGGCTGCGCACAACCAAAATTTGGGGCCGAACGGAGCCGGTCGATTGAATCTCAAAAAATCCGTGGGCTAACATACACCGAAAATTGAGAAAATCGTAAATTCTCATTTCTGCAAAAAATAGTGATGCCGATCAAACGAAATGACAGGGCGCTCGTCACCAGGCTCCGCAGGCTGCGTACAGCTAAAATTTGGGGCCGAACGGAGGCGGTCGATTGAATCTCGAAAAATCCGTGGGCTAACATACACCGAAAATCGAGAAAATCATAAATTCTCATTTATGCGAAAAATAGTGATGCCGATCAAACGAAATGACAGGGCGCCCGTCACCAGGCCCCGCAGGCTGCGCACAGCCAAAATTTGGGGCAGAACGGAGACGGTCGATTGAATCTCGAAAAATCCGTGGGCTAACATACACCGAAAATCGAGAAAATCGTAAATTGTCATTTATGCGAAAAATAGTGATGCCGATCAAACGAATTGATAGAGCGCCCGTCACTAGGCCCCGCAGGCTGCGCAAAGCCAAAATTTGGGGCCAAACGGAGACGGTCGATCACATCTCCAAAAATCCGTGGGCTAACATACACCGAAAATCGAGAAAATCGTAAATTGTCATTTATGCGAAAAATAGTGATGCCGATCAAAAGAAATGACAGGGCGCCCGTCACCAGGCCCCGCAGGCTACGCACAGCCAAAATTTGGGGCCAAACGGAGACGGTCGATCACATCTCCAAAAATCCGTGGGCTAACATACACCAAAAATTGAGAAAATCGTAAATTGTCATTTATGCGAAAAATAGTGATGCCCATCAAACGAGTTGATAGGGCGCCCGTCACCAGGCCCCGCAGGCTGCGCACGGCCAAAATTTGGGGGCGAACGGAGGCGGTCGATCAAATCTCCAGAAATCCGTGGGCTAACATTCACCGAAAATCGAGAAAATCGTAAATTATCATTTATGCAAAAAATAGTGATGCCGATCAAACGAAATGATAGGGCGCCCGTCACTAGGCCCCGCAGGCTGTGCACAGCCAAAATTTGGGGCCAAACGGAGACGGTCGATCACATCTCCAAAAATCCGAGGGCTAACATACACCGAAAATTGAGAAAATAGTAAATTGTCATTTGTTTGAAAAATAGTGATGCCGATCAAACGAAATGAAAGGGCGACCGTCACTAGGCCCCGCAGACTGCGCACAGCCAAAATTTGGGGCCGAACGGAGACGGTCGATCACATCTCTGAAAATCCGTGGGCTAACATACACCGAAAACCGAGAAAATCGTAAATTATCATTTTTGCAAAAAATAGTGATGCCGATCAAAAAAAATGACAGGGCGCCCGTCACCAGGCCCCGCAGGATGCGCACAGCTAAAATTTGGGGCCGAACGGAAGCGGTCGATTGAATCTCGAAAAATCCGTGTGATAACATACACCGAAAACCGAGAAAATCGTAAATTATCATTTCTGCAAAAAATAGTGATGCCGATCAAACGAAATGATAGGGCGCCCGTCACCAGGCCCCGCGGGCTGCGCACAGCCAAAATTTGGGGCCGAACGGAGGCGGTCGATCACATCTCCAAAATTCCGTGGGCTAACATACACCGAAAATCGAGAAAATCGTAAATTGTCATTTGTTTGAAAAATAGTGATGCCGATCAAAAGAAATGACAGGCCGCCCGTCACCAGGCCCCGCAGGCTGCGCACAGCCAAAATTTGGGGCCAAACGGAGACGGTCGATCACATCTCCAAAAATCCGTGGGCTAACATACACCGAAAATCGAGAAAATCATAAATTGTCATTTGTTTGAAACATTGTGATGCCGATCAAAAGAAATGACAGGGCGCCCGTCACCAGGCCCTGCAGGCTGCGCACGGCCAAAATTTGGGGGCGAACGGAGGCGGTCGATCGAATCTCCAGAAATCCGTGGGCTAACATTCACCGAAAACCGAGAAAATCGTAAATTGTCATTTATGCAAAAAATAGTGATGCCAATCAAACGAAATGATAGGGCGCCCGTCACGAGGACCCGCAGGCTGCGTACAGCCAAAATTTGGGGCCAAACGGAGACGGTCGATTACATCTCCAAAAATCCGTGGGCTAACATACACCGAAAATCGAGAAAATCGTAAATTGTCATTTGTTTGAAAAATAGTGATGCCGATCAAAAGAAATGACAGGCCGCCCGTCACCAGGCCCCCCAGGCTGCGCACAGCCAAAATTTGGGGCCAAACGGAGACGGTCAATCACATCTCCAAAAATCCGTGGGCTAACATACACCGAAAATCGAGAAAATCATAAATTGTCATTTATGCAAAAAATAGTGATGCCCATCAAACGAGTTGATAGGGCGCCCGTCAGCAGGCCCCGCAGGCTGCGCACAGCCAAAATTTGGGGCCGAACGGAGGCGGTCGATCACATCTCGAAAAATCCGTGGGCTAACATACACCGAAAATTGAGAAAATCGTAAATTGTCATTTTTGCAAAAAATAGTAATTCCGATCAAACGAAATGACAGGGCGCCCGTCACCAGGCCACGCAGGCTGCGCACGGCCAAAATTTGGGGCCGAACGGAGGCGATCGATTGAATCTCAAAAAATCCGTGGGCTAACATACACCGAAAATCGAGAAAATCGTAAATTCTCATTTCTGCGAAAAATAGTAATGCCGATCAAACGAAATGACAGGGCGCCTGTCACCAGGCCCCGCAGGCTGCGCACAGCCAAAACTTGGGGCCGAACAGAGGCGATCGATTGAATCTCTAAAAATCCGTGGGCTAACATACACCGAAAACCGAGAAAATCGTAAATTATCATTTTTGCAAAAAATAGTGATGCCGATCAAAAGAAATGACAGGGCGCCCGTCACCAGGCCCCGCAGGATGCGCACAGCCAAAATTTAGGGCCGAACGGAAGCGGTCGATTGAATCTCGAAAAATCCGTGTGATAACATACACCGAAAACCGAAAAAATCGTAAATTGTCATTTCTGCAAAAAATAGTGATGCCGATCAAACGAAATGATAGGGCGCCCGTCACCAGGCCCCGCGGGCTGCGCACAGCCAAAATTTGGGGCCGAACGGAGGCGGTCGATCACATCTCCAAAAATCCGTGGGCTAACATACACCGAAAATCGAGAAAATCGTAAATTGTCATTTGTTTGAAAAATAGTGATGCCGATCAAAAGAAATGACAGGCCGCCCGTCACCAGGCCCCGCAGGCTGCGCACAGCCAAAATTTGGGGCCAAACGGAGACGGTCGATCACATCTCCAAAAATCCGTGGGCTAACATACACCGAAAATCGAGAAAATCATAAATTGTCATTTGTTTGAAAAATAGTGATGCCGATCAAAAGAAATGACAGGGCGCCCGTCACCAGGCCCTGCAGGCTGCGCACGGCCAAAATTTGGGGGCGAACGGAGGCGGTCGATCGAATCTCCAGAAATCCGTGGGCTAACATTCACCGAAAACCGAGAAAATCGTAAATTGTCATTTATGCAAAAAATAGTGATGCCGATCAAATGAAATGATAGGGCGCCCGTCACGAGGACCCGCAGGCTGCGTACAGCCAAAATTTGGGGCCAAACGGAGACGGTCGATCACATCTCCAAAAATCCGTGGGCTAACATACACCGAAAATCGAGAAAATCGTAAATTGTCATTTGTTTGAAAAATAGTGATGCCGATCAAAAGAAATGACAGGCCGCCCGTCACCAGGCCCCGCAGGCTGCGCACAGCCAAAATTTGGGGCCAAACGGAGACGGTCGATCACATCTCCAAAAATCCGTGGGCTAACATACACCGAAAATCGAGAAAATCATAAATTGTCATTTGTTTGAAAAATAGTGATGCCGATCAAAAGAAATGACAGGGCGCCCGTCACCAGGCCCCGCAGGCTGCGCACAGCCAAAATTTGGGGCCGAACGGAGGCGGTCGATCACATCTCGAAAAATCCGTGGGCTAACATACACCGAAAATTGAGAAAATCGTAAATTGTCATTTTTGCAAAAAATAGTAATGCCGATCAAAAGAAATGACAGGGCGCCCGTCACCAGGCCCCGCAGGCTGCGCACGGCCAAAATTTGGGGCCGAACGGAGGCGATCGATTGAATCTCAAAAAATCCGTGGGCTAACATACACCGAAAATCGAGAAAATCGTAAATTCTCATTTCTGCGAAAAATAGTGATGCCGATCAAACGAAATGACAGGGCGCCCGTCACCAGGCCCCGCAGGATGCGCACAGCCAAAATTTGGGGCCGAACGGAGACGGTCGATTGAATCTCGAAAAATCCGTGGGCTAATATACACCGAAAATCGAGAAAATCGTAAATTGTCATTTATGCGAAAAATAGTGATGCCGATCAAACGAATTGATAGAGCGCCCGTCACTAGGCCCCGCAGGCTACGCACAGCCAAAATTTGGGGCCAAACGGAGACGCTCGATCACATCTCCAATAATCTGTGGGCTAACATACACCGAAAATCGAGAAAATCGTAAATTGTCATTTGTTTGAAAAATAGTAATGCCGATCAAAAGAAATGACAGGGCGCCCGTCACCAGGCTCTGCAGGCTGTGCACGGCCAAAATTTGGGGCCGAACGGAGGCGGTCGATTGAATCTCAAAAAATCCGTGGGCTAACATACACCGAAAATTGAGAAAATCTTAAATTCTCATTTCTGCGAAAAGTAGTGATGCCGATCAAACGAAATGATAGGGCGCCCGTCAGCAGGCCCCGCGAGCTGTGCACAGCCAAAATTTGGGGCCGAACGGAGGCGGTCGATCAAATATCCAGAAATCCCTGGGCTAACACGCACTGAAAAGTTTGAAAGTTAGCAACATAGGCGCACTATGCTAGTCTCGACAGACCGGCCGACATCGGATGTCACATCCTAACTTATGTCGAGACCCAACGCCCATCGATGAATGCCCAGCGATAGAAAATTTAAACTAAAACACCTATGCTTATCCTTATGATATAATAAAATCCTAGAGATTAGTGGTGGTAGTGCTGGCCTACCATGGTCGCTTGCCATGGTGGTGTCGGTTGTGGTGGGTCGTTAGGACCAGTTTTTAAATTAAAATTGTCACCCATATTGGGAAATATGTTGAAATGAGTGCGATAGAGGCATATTTTAGAAAAATGGCTCGGCCAAACCGCCTTTCGGCGTTTGTCGAGATAGATCTCAAAAAAATACACAAAATGAAAAAAAAAATCGCGTAAAACGGATAATCCAGCCCAAAGTTATGATCATTTATATAATATGCCTCTAATAAACTATTTTTCCGTCGATTATATTACAGTTTTAACAACATTATGTAAGATCTCATCAAAAGACTTGCATCTCGGCAGTTCTTATTTTGTTAATAAAGAGCTAACACATACCAAAAATCGCGAAAATCATAAATTCTCGTTTATGCAAAAAATAGTGATGCCGATCAAACAAAATGATAGGACTAGCTAAATTCTGATCACTTTCTGTACTATACTGATTCCTTACTGATTACCGTAATGAATTGATTTAAAACCGAAGTGGGCTTATATATAATAGAAACAATAAATCGCATTCAGTGAATGCGACTTATAAGTCGCATTTTAGGAATGCGATTTATAAGTCGCATTCGTGGAAATCGTTTTATAAGTCGCATTCCTGGAATGCGTTTTATAAGTCGCATTTTGCCTTGCGACGCGCCGACTTGCCGCTTGTCCAATCTTTCCCCGTGCCTTTTTATAGCATGTATGTATTTCAAATACTCTTAACCAACACGCGAATAGGCCATCTATATGCTAGAAATTTACGGGGTGTAATAGCGGATCAAACGAAATGACAGGGCGCCCGTCACCAGGCCCCACAGGCTTCGCACAGCCAAAATTTGGGGCCGAACGGAGGCGGTCGATTGAATCTCAAAAAATCCGTGGGCTAACATACACCGAAAACCGAGAAAATCGTAAATTGTCATTTATGCGAAAAATAGTGATGCCGATCAAATGAATTGATAGAGCGCCCCTCACTAGGCCCCGCAGGCTGCGCACAGCCAAAATTTGGGGCCAAACGGAGTCGGTCGATCACATCTCCAAAAATCCGTGGGCTAACATACACCGAAAATCGAGAAAATCGTAAATTGTCATTTATGCGAAAAATAGTGATGCCGATCAAACGAATTGATAGAGCGCCCGTCACTAGGCCCCGCAGGCTGCGCACAGCCAAAATTTGGGGCCAAACGGAGACGGTCGATCACATCTCCAAAAATCCGTGGGCTAACATACACCGAAAATCGAGAAAATCGTAAATTATCATTTATGCGAAAAATAGTAATGCCGATCAAAAGAAATGACAGGGCGCCCGTCACCAGGCCCCGCAGGCTGCCCACAGCCAAAATTTGGGGCCAAACGGAGACGGTCGATCACATCTCCAAAAATCCGTGGGCTAACATACACCGAAAACCGAGAAAATCGTAAATTGTCATTTATGCGAAAAATCGTGATGCCCATCAAACGAGTTGATAGGGCGCCCGTCACCAGGCCCCACAGGCTGTGCACAGCCAAAATTTGGGGCCGAACGGAGACGGTCGATTGAATCTCGAAAAATCCGTGTGCTAACATACACCGAAAATCGAGAAAATCATAAATTCTCATTTATGCGAAAAATAGTGATGCCGATCAAATGAAATGATAGGGCGCCCATCACTAGGCCCCGCGGGCTGTGCACAGCCAAAATTTGGGGCCGAACGGAGGCGGTCGATCAAATATCCAGAAATCCCTGGGCTAACACGCACTGAAAAGTTTGAAAGTTAGCAACATAGGCGCACTATGCTAGTCTCGACAGACCGGCCGACATCGGATGTCACATGCTAACCTATGTCGAGACCCAACGCCCATCGATGAATGCCCAGCGATAGAAAATTTAAACTAAAACACCTATGCTTATCCTTATGATATAATAAAATCCTAGAGATTAGTGGTGGTAGTGCTGGCCTACCATGGTCGCTTGCCATGGTGGTGTCGGTTGTGGTGGGTCGTTAGGACCAGTTTTTAAATTAAAATTGTCACCCATATTGGAAAATATGTTGAAATGAGTGCGATAGAGGCATATTTTAGAAAAATGGCTTGGCCAAACCGCCTTTCGGCGTTTGTCGAGATAGATCTCGAAAAAATACACAAAATGAAAAAAAAAATCGCGTAAAACGGATAATCCAGCCCAAAGTTATGATCATTTATATAATATGCCTCTAATAAACTATTTTTCCGTCGATTATATTACAGTTTTAACAACATTATGTAAGATCTCATCAAAAGACTTGCATCTCGGCAGTTCTTATTTTGTTAATAAAGAGCTAACACATACCAAAAATCGCGAAAATCGTAAATTCTCGTCTATGCAAAAAATAGTGATGCCGATCAAACAAAATGATAGGACTAGCTAAATTCTGATCACTTTCTGTACTATACTGATTCCTTACTGATTACCGTAATGAATTGATTTAAAACCGAAGTGGGCTTATATATAATAGAAACAATAAATCGCATTCAGTGAATGCGACTTATAAGTCGCATTTCAGGAATGCGATTTATAAGTCGCATTCCTGGAATGCGTTTTATAAGTAGCATTCCTGGAATGCGTTTTATAAGTCGCATTTTGCCTTGCAACGCGCCGACTTGCCGCTTGTCCAATCTTTCCCCGTGCCTTTTTCTAGCATGTATGTATTTCAAATACTCTTAACCAACACGCGAATAGGCCATCTATATGCTAGAAATTTACGGGGTGTAACAGCGGATCAAACAAAATGACAGGGCGCCCGTCACCAGGCCCCACAGGCTGCGCACAGCCAAAATTTGGGGCTGAACGGAGGCGGTCGATTGAATCTCAAAAAATCCGTGGGCTAACATACACCGAAAATCGAGAAAATCGTAAATTCTCATTTCTGCGAAAAATAGTGACGCCGATCAAACGAAATGACAGGGCGCCCGTCACCAGGCCCCTCAGGATGCGCACAGCCAAAATTTGGGGCCGAACGGAGACGGTCGATTGAATCTCAAAAAATCCGTGGGCTAACATACACCGAAAACCGAGAAAATCGTAAATTGTCATTTATGCGAAAAATAGTGATGCCGATCAAACGAATTGATAGAGCGCCCGTCACTAGGCCCCGCAGGCTGCGCACAGCCAAAATTTGGGGCCAAACGGAGACGGTCGATCACATCTCCAAAAATCCGTGGGCTAACATACACCGAAAATCGAGAAAATCGTAAATTGTCATTTGTTTGAAAAATAGTAATGCCGATCAAAAGAAATGACAGGGCGCCCGTCACCAAGCTCCGCAGGCTGCGGACGGCCAAAATTTGGGGCCGAACGGAGGCGGTCGATTGAATCTCAAAAAATCTGTGGGCTAACATACACCGAAAATCGAGAAAATCGTAAATTCTCAATTCTGCGAATAATAGGGATGCCGATCAAATGAAATGACAGGGCGCCCATCACCAGGCCCCGCAGGCTGGGCACAGCCAAAATTTGGGGCCGAACGGAGGCGGTCGATTGAATCTCGAAAAATCCGTGTGCTAACATACACCGAAAATCGAGAAAATCATAAATTCTCATTTATGCGAAAAGTAGTGATGCCGATCAAGCGAAATGATAGCTCGCCCGTCACCAGGCCCCGCGGGCTGTGCACAGCCAAAATTTGGGGCCGAACGGAGGCGGTCGATCAAATATCCAGAAATCCCTGGGCTAACACGCACTGAAAAGTTTGAAAGTTAGCAACATAGGCGCACTATGCTAGTCTCGACAGACCGGCCGACATCGGATGTCACATGCTAACTTTTGTCGAGACCCAACGCCCATCGATGAATGCCCAGCGATAGAAAATTTAAACTAAAACACCTATGCTTATCCTTATGATATAATAAAATCCTAGAGATTAGTGGTGGTAGTGCTGGCCTACCATGGTCGCTTGCCATGGTGGTGTCGGTTGTGGTGGGTCGTTAGGACCAGTTTTTAAATTAAAATTGTCACCCATATTGGGAAATATGTTGAAATGAGTGCGATAGAGGCATATTTTAGAAAAATGGCTCGGCCAAACCGCCTTTCGGCAGTTTGTCGAGATAGATCTCGAAAAAATACACAAAGTGAAAAAAAAATCGCGTAAAACGGATAATCCAGCCCAAAGTTATGATCATTTATATAATATTCCTCTAATAAACTATTTTTTCGTCGATTATATTACAGTTTTAACAACATTATGTAAGATCTCACCAAAAGACTTGCATCTCGACAGTTCTTATTTTGTTAATAAAGAGCTAACACATACCAAAAATCGCGAGAATATTAAATTCTCGTTTATGCAAAAAATAGTGATGCCGATCAAATGAAATGATAGGACTAGCTAAATTCTGATCACTTTCTGTACTATACTGATTCCTTACTGATTACCGTAATGAATTGATTTAAAATCAAAGTGGGCTTATATATAATAGAAACAATAAATCGCATTCAGTGAATGCGACTTATAAGTCGCATTTTAGGAATGCGATTTATAAGTCGCATTTTGCCTTGCGACGCGCCGACTTGCCGCTTGTCCAATCTTTCCCCGTGCCTTTTTCTAGCATGTATTTATTTCAAATACTCTTAACCAACACGCGAATAGGCCATCTATATGCTAGAAATTTATGGGGTGTAACAGCGGATCAAACGAAATGACAGGGCGCCCGTCACTAGGCCCCGCAGGCTGCGCACAGCAAAAATTTGGGGCCGAACGTAGGCGGTCGATTGAATCTCAAAAAATCCGTGGGCTAACATACACCGAAAACCGAGAAAATCGTAAATTGTTATTTATGCGAAAAATAGTGATGCCGATCAAACCAATTGATAGAGCGCCCGTCACTAGGCCCCGCAGGCTGCGCACAGCCAAAATTTGGGGCCAAACGGAGTCGGTCGATCACATCTCCAAAAATCCGTGGGCTAACATACACCGAAAATCGAGAAAATCGTAAATTGTCATTTATGCGAAAAATAGTGATGCCGATCAAATGAATTGATAGAGCGCCCGTCACTAGGCCCCGCAGGCTGCGCACAGTCAAAATTTGGGGCCAAACGGAGACGGTCGATCACATCTCCAAAAATCCGTGGGCTAACATACACCGAAAATCGAGAAAATCGTAAATTGTCATTTATGCGAAAAATAGTAATGCCGATCAAAAGAAATGACAGGGCGCCCGTCACCAGGCCCCACAGGCTGCGCACAGCCAAAATTTGGGGCCGAACGGAGACGGTCGATTGAATCTCGAAAAATCCGTGGGCTAACATACACCGAAAATCGAGAAAATCGTAAATTGTCATTTGTTTGAAAAATAGTAATGCCGATCAAAAGAAATGACATGGCGCCCGTCACCAGGCCCCGCAGGCTGCGCACGGCCAACATTTGGGGCCGAACGGAGGCGGTCGATTGAATCTGAAAAAATCCGTGGGCTAACATACACCGAAAATCGAGAAAATCGTAAATTCTCATTTCTGCAAAAAATAGTGATGCCGATCAAACGAAATGACAGGGCGCCCGTCACCAGGCCCCGCAGGATGCGCACAGCCAAAATTTGGGGCCGAACGGAGACGGTCGATTGAATCTCGAAAAATCCGTGGGCTAACATACACCGAAAATCGAGAAAATCGTAAATTGTCATTTATGAGAAAAATAGTGATGCCGATCAAACGAATTGATAGAGCGTCCGTCACTAGGCCCCGCAGGCTGCGCACAGCCAAAATTTGGGGCCAAACGGAGACGGTCGATCACATCTCCAAAAATCCGTGGGCTAACATACACCGAAAACCGAGAAAATCGTAAATTGTTATTTATGCGAAAAATAGTGATGCCGATCAAACCAATTGATAGAGCGCCCGTCACTAGGCCCCGCAGGCTGCGCACAGCCAAAATTTGGGGCCAAACGGAGTCGGTCGATCACATCTCCAAAAATCCGTGGGCTAACATACACCGAAAATCGAGAAAATCGTAAATTGTCATTTATGCGAAAAATAGTGATGCCGATCAAATGAATTGATAGAGCGCCCGTCACTAGGCCCCGCAGGCTGTGCACAGTCAAAATTTGGGGCCAAACGGAGACGGTCGATCACATCTCCAAAAATCCGTGGGCTAACATACACCGAAAATCGAGAAAATCGTAAATTGTCATTTATGCGAAAAATAGTAATGCCGATCAAAAGAAATGACAGGGCGCCCGTCACCAGGCCCCGCAGGCTGCGCACAGCCAAAATTTGGGGCCGAACGGAGACGATCGATTGAATCTCGAAAAATCCGTGGGCTAACATACACCGAAAATCGAGAAAATCGTAAATTGTCATTTGTTTGAAAAATAGTAATGCCGATCAAAAGAAATGACATGGCGCCCGTCACCAGGCCCCGCAGGCTGCGCACGGCCAACATTTGGGGCCGAACGGAGGCGGTCGATTGAATCTAAAAAAATCCGTGGGCTAACATACACCGAAAATCGAGAAAATCGTAAATTCTCATTTCTGCAAAAAATAGTGATGCCGATCAAACGAAATGACAGGGCGCCCGTCACCAGGCCCCGCAGGATGCGCACAGCCAAAATTTGGGGCCGAACGGAGACGGTCGATTGAATCTCGAAAAATCCGTGGGCTAACATACACCGAAAATCGAGAAAATCGTAAATTGTCATTTATGAGAAAAATAGTGATGCCGATCAAACGAATTGATAGAGCGTCCGTCACTAGGCCCCGCAGGCTGCGCACAGCCAAAATTTGGGGCCAAACGGAGACGGTCGATCACATCTCCAAAAATCCGTGGGCTAACATACACCGAAAATCGAGAAAAAAATCGTAAATTGTCATTTGTTTGAAAAATAGTAATGCCGATCAAAAGAAATGAAAGGGCGCCCGTCACCAGGCTCCGCAGGCTGCGCACGGCCAAAATTTGGGGCCGAACGGAGGCGGTCGATTGAATCTCAAAATATCTGTGGGCTAACAAACATCAAAAATCGAGAAAATCGTAAATTCTCATTTCTGCGAAAAATAGTGATGCCGATCAAACGAAATGACAGGGCGCCCGTCACCAGGCCCCGCAGGCTGCGCACAGCCAAAATTTGGGGCCGAACGGAGACGGTCGATTGAATCTCGAAAAATCCGTGTGCTAACATACACCGAAAATCGAGAAAATCGTAAATTGTCATTTATGCGAAAAATAGTGATGCCGATCAAACGAATTGATAGAACGCCCGTCACTAGGCCCCGCAGGTTGCGCACAGCCAAAATTTGGGGCCAAACGGAGACGGTCGATCACATCTCCAAAAATCTGTGGGCTAACATACACCGAAAATCGAGAAAATCGTAAATTGTCATTTATGCGAAAAATAGTAATGCCGATCAAAAGAAATGACAGGGCGCCCGTCACCAGGCCCCGCAGGCTGCGCACAGCCAAAATTTGGGGCCAATTGGAGACGGTCGATCAAATCTCCAGAAATCTGTGTGCCAACGTTCACCGAAAATCGAGAAAATCGTAAATTGTCATTTCTGCAAAAAATAGTGATGCCGATCAAAATAAATGACAGGGCGCCCGTCACCAGGCCCCGCAGGCTGCGCACACCCAAAATTTGGGGCCGAATGGAGACGGTCGATTGAATCTCAAAAAATCCGTGGGCTAACATACACCGAAAATCGAGAAAATCGTAAATTGTCATTTATGCGAAAAATAGTAATGCCGATCAAAAGAAATGACAGGGCGCCCGTCACCAGGTCCCACAGGCTGCGCACAGCCAAAATTTGGGGCCAATTGGAGACGGTCGATCAAATCTCCAGAAATCCGTGTGCCAACATTCACCGAAAATCGAGAAAATCGTAAATTGTCATTTCTGCAAAAAATAGTGATGCCGATAAAAAGAAATGATAGGGCGCCCGTCACCAGGCCCCGCAGGCTGCGCACATCCAAAATTTGGGGCTGAACGGAGACGGTCGATTGAATCTCAAAAAATCCGTGGGCTAACATACACCGAAAATCGAGAAAATCGTAAATTCTCATTTCTGCAAAAAATAGTGATGCAGATCAAACGAAATGACAGGGCGCCCGTCACCAGGCTTCGCAGGCTGCGTACAGCCAAAATTTGGGGTCGAACGGAGGTGGTCGATTGAATCTCAAAAAATCCGTGGGCTAACATACACCGAAAATCGAGAAAATCGTAAATTCTCATTTCTGCGAAAAATAGTGATGCCGATCAAACGAAATGACAGGGCGCCCGTCACCAGGCCCCGCAGGCTGCGCACAGCCAAAGTTTGGGGCCGAACGGAGACGGTCGATTGAATCTCGAAAAATCCGTGGGCTAACATACACCGAAAATCGAGAAAATCATAAATTGTCATTTATGCGAAAAATAGTGATGCCGATCAAACGAATTGATAGAGCGCCCGTCACTAGGCCCCGCATGCTGCGCACAGCCAAAATTTGGGGCCAAACGGAGACGGTCGATCACATCTCCAAAAATCTGTGGGCTAACATACACCGAAGATTGAGAAAATCATAAATTGTCATTTGTTTGAAAAATAGTAATACCGATCAAAAGAAATGACAGGGCGCCCGTCACCAGGCCCTGCAGGCTGCGCACGGCCAAAATTTGGGGCCAATTGGAGACGGTCGATCAAATCTCCAGAAATCCGTGTGCTAACATACACCGAAAATCGAGAAAATCGTAAATTGTCATTTCTGCAAAAAATAGTGATGCCGATCAAAAGAAATGACAGGGCGCCTGTCACCAGGCAGCGCACAGCCAAAATTTGGGGCTGAACGGAGACGGTCGATTGAATCTCGAAAAATCCGTGTGCTAACATACACCGAAAATCGAGAAAATCATAAATTCTCATTTATGCGAAAAATAGTGATGCCGATCAAATGAAATGATAGGGTGCCCGTCACCAGGCCCCGCGGGCTGTGCACAGCCAAAATTTGGGGCCGAACGGAGGCGGTCGATCAAATATCCAGAAATCCCTGGGCTAACACGCACTGAAAAGTTTGAAAGTTAGCAACGTAGGCGCACTATGCTAGTCTCGACAGACCGACCGACATCGGATGTCACATGCTAACCTATGTCGAGACCCAACGCCCATCGATGAATGCCCAGCGATAGAAAATTTAAACTAAAACACCTATGCTTATCCTTATGATATAATAAAATCCTAGAGATTAGTGGTGGTAGTGCTGGCCTACCATGGTCGCTTGCCATGGTGGTGTCGGTTGTGGTGGGTCGTTAGGACCAATTTTTAAATTAAAATTGTCACCCATATTGGGAAATATGTTGAAATGAGTGCGATAGAGGCATATTTTAGAAAAATGGCTCGGCCAAACAGCCTTTCGGCAGTTTGTCGAGATAGATCTCGAAAAAATACACAAAATGAAAAAAAAAATCGCGTAAAACGGATAATCCAGCCCAAAGTTACGATCATTTATATAATATGCCTCTAATAAACTATTTTTCCGTCGATTATATTACAGTTTTAACAACATTATGTAACATCTCATCAAAAGACTTGCATCTCGGCAGTTCTTATTTTGTTAAAAAAGAGCTAACACATACCAAAAATCGCGAAAATCGTAAATTCTCGTTTATGCAAAAAATAGTGATGCCGATCAAACGAAATGATAGGACTAGCTAAATTCTGATCACTTTCTGTACTATACTGATTCCTTACTGATTACCGTAATGAATTGATTTAAAACCAAAGTGGGCTTATATATAATAGAAACAATAAATCGCATTCAGGCTTTAGGGTTTTGGGTTTAGGGTTTAGGGTTTCAGGGTTTTAGGGTTCAGGGTTCAGGGTTTCAGGGTTCAGGGTTCAGGGTTCAGGGTTCAGGGTTTAGGGTTCAGGTTTTTTTTTTTTTTTTGGTAAACGCCCTTGTGGTGGGCAGGGGCTGAGCAACACCCCCAGGCCTTAACATAAATAAATAAAAGCAGCAAAAAACAAAAGTACATGGAGGGGGACATAAACCTTACCTCCGATCCTATGGTGGTTCATAGGTCGGCCATCCTACTAAGGTTAGCCAACCCATCCCCGATACTAAAATGGAAACCTAGAAACTATGCACCTACATGAGAGGACTCCTCTCCAATACATAAATTCTAGGAAAGCAGTAAATGAGGGAGACTCTCCCTTTACAAAGAAAGACCTATTCTAGAAAAAGAAAAAGCCTACCTGAAAAGGAAGGGTTAACAGACAAAAGATGGTATAGAGACATCCATACCGAGCTTGGATACACACCAAGCAATTTACAACATCTCATGGTGGTTCTTTGATCCTCCTAGTCTTCCTCCTTCTGAAGTTAGGCAAGCCCATTTTGTCCGTCGTGAGGTAACCCCTGATTTGTACCGGTAAGTCCTGTAGACAAGAGAAATGAACTGCGATAGTAGTGGTGTGGCTATGTTTAGACAGTGCATCAGCAACGGTATTGCCCTCTCTGAGTACGTGACGACACAAGAAGGTGTGAAGCTGTCTGATAGTGTCCTGCAGTCTGAGAAAAGTGTGGTGTAGATGCCAAGGGGGGGCAAAAGTGCCCCTAATCCAACCGACTAGAAGCTCCGAATCAACGTCGAGGATGACGCCTGAGTGGCCGTTGTGAAGGCACCAAGTGAGACCTATATAGGATGATTCCAACTCCGCCTGGTTATTTGTCCTTTCCCCAAGGGGAGCAGCATAAGCATGAATCAGATCCCCATGACAATCCCTGATGATACCTCCTGCCCCAATCTTTCCCGGATTGCCAAGAGCACTACCATCGGTGTTGAGTTTGACCAGTCCTGGAGCCGGTCTGGACCATTGGACTCTGATGACTCTAATCTCGTGTGTACATGATTCCACCCTAGCACAAAGTTCTCTCCAGTTCGAAGGCCAGTGTACGTATGGGAAAACCGTCGTTAAGAGTTTGTAGATATCACTAATAATACCGTACTTCACCCTCAACAAGTTTGACTGTTTGGAACCATACTTCGCTGCACACCTGTTCTTCCAAAGGTTCCAGCAAATGAAGATAGGGAGGGCTCTAAGTATAGTGTTGTGGGGGTCACTACCGGGCTTCTGAGCCCACCAGTGCATTAGGAGGGCCCTGAGGGGCATATCGCGGTGTCTGAAACCCATAGCTGTAGAGAAGGGGGTCCAAACTGCATTAGCAAAATTACCGGAGACCATGACGTGTTGAACATCCTCATAGCCTTTGTCTCGACAGCAAACACAATCTGTGCTGGCCCCCGGATCAAACCTCAGGATTCTGGCTGCTGTAGGGAGCTTATTCCTAAGCGCCCTCCACAATGTAAAAGAGGATTTAAATGGTACATGCTTCTGCCAGGTTCTTCTGTCGATGATAGTGGTCTGTTTGGATCTCCTTATCATCGCCCAAGCCGAAGTAGAAGTGAAATTACCCGAGGTAGTGGCCTTCCAAAAAGGCTGATCAGGTCTGTCCGGGTGAAATAGAATCGGAGTGTTCATAATTTGTGTGACCAAGTGTTGAGGGAGCTGCTGTTGTAGCCGATTTATCCTCCACTGACCCTGGTTTAGGAATTCCGAAACTGCCGCCTTGCCCGGCCTGCCTGGCAATATCCTATGGGTAGCAAGAGGTCCAATACCGAGCCAGTTATCCCACCAAAAACTAGAGCTGCCGGAGTAAACCTTCCACAAGAGGTTTTCCTCAGCCCTCTGCTTGTTAGTCATGAGTTTCTTCCAGCTTTGAGAATCACCAGAGTCCCACTTTTTTGAGACCGGATGGGAACGCTGGCAATATTTGGCTAGAAGAAAGTCCCTCCAAAGAGATTCCTTAGTTCGGAAATTCCACCACTGTTTTAGTTCAAAGGATTTACAAACTTCATGAATCTTCCTGAATCCTACCCCACCTTCATCGTAGGGGTAGCATAAGGTGTCCCAAGAAGCCCAGTGATACCTCTTTCTACCATTTTTCATGCCCCAAAAGAAGTCAGATGTTAACTTCTCAATCTCGTCCAGAACCGTTTTAGGAGGAGAGATGGACTAGCTAAATTCTGATCACTTTCTGTACTATACTGATTCCTTACTGATTACCGTAATGAATTGATTTAAAACCAAAGTGGGCTTATATATAATAGAAACAATAAATCGCATTCAGGCTTTAGGGTTTTGGGTTCAGGGTTTAGGGTTTCAGGGTTTTAGGGTTCAGGGTTCAGGGTTCAGGGTTTAGGGTTCAGGGTTCAGGGTTTCAGGGTTTTCAGGGTTTCAGGGTTCAGGGTTTTAGGGTTTTAGGGTTTCAGGGTTCTTTTTTTTTTTTTTTTTTTAGTAAACGCCCTTGTCCCGGGCAGGGGCTGAGCAACACCCCCAGGCCTTATCATAAATAAAAACAACAAAACAACAGAAATAAATACATGGAGGGGGACATAAACCTTACCTCCGATTTAATGGTGGTTCATAGGTCGGCCATCCTACTAAGAACGGCCAACCCATCCCCGATATTGAAATGAAGTCCTGGAAACTATGCACCTAACGGAGAGGACTCCTCTCCAATACATAAGTTCTAGGAAAGCAATAAATGAGGGAGACTCTCCCCTTACATATTAAGAAAAGAAAGTCATAAAAAAGCTAAGACCTATTCAAAGAAGCTATAACGTACAAAGAAATAACTTATCTGAAAAGGATAAAGTAGATAAAAGTGGTTGAAGACTCTAAGCAATCCGCGATCTCATGGTGGTTTCTTGATTCTCTTCAATTTTCTTCTTCTGAAGTTTTCCATGCCAATTTTGTCTAGTTTGTAGTGGCCTCTCGCTTCTCGCGGCAAGTCCTGCATGCTGTGAAAATGGTGGGGAGTGTCCAGGTCGTGACTATACTTCGAAAGAGCATCTGCCGTGAAGTTTCCTTCTCTATATGTATGCTTGCTTTGAAAGTACTCCAACCCGAATGTGAGGTTCTGCAGTTCCTCTATGTATTTTTGGATATTCCACTGAGGTTCAACGGAGTTGGTGAGCCATTGTATGAGCAGGTATGAATCTACCTCCAATATGACTTTAGTATAACCATGTAAAATGCACCAACGAAGCCCATAAACCGCTGCTTGGATTTCCGCCTGGTTGTTAGTACCTGTACCTAAAGGGGAAGCAAAAGCAAATATCAAATTCCCTTTGTGGTCCCTAAGAATACCACCTGCTCCTATTCTACCCGGGTTATCGAGAGCGCTGCCGTCTGTATTAAGTTTGACTAGAGGGTGAATCGGTTTGATCCATTGAACTCTAATCACCTTAACTTCATGCTGACATTTCTCCACCAAATTACTCAAATCTGACCATTTAGACGGCCACGTGATATAAGGAAAGGTGGTGACTAGCATGCTCCAAATATCCCTGCAGATAGAATATTTGACCCTAGTTGAATTTGACTTCTTGCTGCCATATTTGCTAGCGCATCTGTTCTTCCAAAGGTTCCAGCAGACAAATATGGGCGTAGCCTGAAGAATGAGTTTGTGAACCTCACTGTTATGTTTGGACGTCCACCAGGTCATAAGCAGGCTTCTCAAAGACGTAGCTCCCTGATTAATTCCCAGCGGGTCAGAAAAATACTTCCAGATATATTTAGCAAAGTGGCCTGTTACGAAAATGTGATCTATGTTGTCCAGACCAGGTCTGTAGCAACAAGAACATTCCGCTGGTACACCCCCGAAGGTAACAATTTTCTCGTTCGTAGGTAATTTTGCTCTTAAAGCTCTCCAGAGAAGAAAAGACACCTTAAAAGGTATACTTTTTTGCCAAGTGAAAGTATTAGTCAGCGTTCTGTTCCTCTTCCTTCTGACTAAGTTCCAAGCCGAGGTACAAGTAAAGTTCCCATGGGTATTTAGTTTCCAGACAGGTTGGTCAGGAACTCCCTGTTGAAACTGAACGTGTGTGTTGAGAATTTGGTGAACTAAGTGAGGCGGGGCATGACGAGTCACCATTTCCTCATTCCATCGTCCATTGTCCATGAACTGGGAGACCGTCATGTTGTTGAGCCTCGGTAGCGGGTTTTTATGGTAGGCAAGAGGTCCAATTCCCAACCAGTCATCCCACCAGAAATAACATGATCCCGAACGGAGGACCCATTGAATATGTTTTTCTGCCTCAAGCTTATTTCCCATCATATGCTTCCAGAGTAAAGTTTGGCCGGTATCCCACTTTTTACTCACTGGATTAGCCCTTTGGCAGTACTTAGCTTTGAGGAATTTTGCCCATAGAGAGTTCTTGGTTCTAAAGCTCCACCACTGTTTATACTGCAAAGCAAGACAAACATCTGGCAGGTGCCTGAAGCCTATGCCCCCTTCCTCGTAAGGGTAGCAAAGAGTTTCCCAAGAGGCCCAATGGTATTTCGTCCTCTCAGCTTCACATCCCCAGAAGAAGTTTGCTGTGAGCGATTTGATCTGTCTAAGGGTGGTTTTCGGAGGTGAGATAGCCGACAGAATGTGAATAGGCAGGGATTGCAAGACAAATTTCACAAGCGTCGCCCTTCCTCCGAAACTAAGCATCCTAGCGTGCCACCCTCTGATTCTAGCTAGGTTTCAGGGTTCAGGGTTTCAGGGTTCAGGGTTTAGGGTTTCAGGGTTCAATGTTTCAGGGTTCAGGGTTCAGGGTTCAGGGTTTTAGGGTTTTAGGGTTTAGGGTCCAGGGTTTTCAGGGTTTAGTATTTAGGTTTAGGTTCAGGTTCAGGGTTTCAGGGTTTAGGGTTTTCAGGGTTTCAGGGTTTTCAGGGTTTCAGGGTTTTCGGGGTTCAGGGTTCAGGGTTTTTGGGTTTAGGGTTTCAGGTTTTTCAGGGTTTTTGTTCAGGGTTCAGGGTTTCCAGGTTTTTAGGTTCAGGGTTTCAGGGTTTAGGGTTTTTAGGGTTTTTTTAGTTCAGGGTTTTCAGGGTTCAGGGTTTAGGGTTTAGGGTTCAGGGTTCAGGGTTTCAGGGTTCAGGGTTTAGGGTTTGTGGTTCAGGGTTTAGGGTTCAGGGTTTAGGGTCAGGGTTCAGGGTTTCCGAGTTCAGGGTTTAGGGTTTTAGGGTTTAGGGTTTTGGGTTTCAGGGTTCAGGGTTTTGGGTTCAGGGTTTCAGGGTTCAGGGTTTAGGGTTCAGGGTTCAGGGTTCAGGGTTCAGGGTTTCAGGGTTCAGGGTTTAGGGTTTCAGGGTTTCAGGGTTCAGGGTTTCAGGGTTTAGGGTTCAGGGTTCAGGGTTCAGGGTTCAGGGTTCAGGGTTCAGGGTTCAGGGTTCAGGGTTCAGGGTTCAGGGTTTCAGGGTTCAGGGTTCAGGGTTCAGGGTTCAGGGTTTTGGGTTCAGGGTTTTGGGTTCAGGGTTCAGGGTTCAGGGTTCAGGGTTCAGGGTTCAGGGTTCAGGGTTCAGGGTTCAGGGTTCAGGGTTCAGGGTTTCAGGGTTTAGGGTTTTCAGGGTTTAGGGTTCAGGGTTTCAGGGTTCAGGGTTTAGGGTTTAGGGTTTCAGGGTTCAGGGTTCAGGGTTCAGGGTTTCAGGGTTCAGGGTTCAGGGTTTAGGGTTTCAGGGTTTTTTTTTTTTTATTTTATTTTATTAAACGCCCTTGTCCCGGGCAGGGGCTGAGCAACACCCCCAGGCCTTATCATAAATAAAAACAAAACAACAGAAATAAATACATGGAGGGGGACAAAAACCTTACCTCCGATTTAATGGTGGTTCATAGGTCGGCCATCCTACTAAGAATGGCCAACCCATCCCCGATATTGAAATGAAATCCTGGAAACTATGCACCTAACGGAGAGGACTCCTCTCCAATACATAAGTTCTAGGAAAGCAATAAATGAGGGAGACTCTCCCCTTACATATTAAGAAAAGAAAGTCATAAAAAAGCTAAGACCTATTCAAAGAAGCTATAACGTACAAAGAAATAACTTATCTGAAAAGGATAAAGTAGATAAAAGTGGTTGAAAACTCTAAGCAATCCGCGATCTCATGGTGGTTTCTTGATTCTCTTCAATTTTCTTCTTCTGAAGTTTTCCATGCCAATTTTGTCTAGTTTGTAGTGGCCTCTCGCTTCTCGCGGCAAGTCCTGCATGCTGTGAAAATGGTGGGGAGTGTCCAGGTCGTGACTATACTTCGAAAGAGCATCTGCCGTGAAGTTTCCTTCTCTATATGTATGCTTGCTTTGAAAGTACTCCAACCCGGATGTGAGGTTCTGCAGTTCCTCTATGTATTTTTGGATATTCCACTGAGGTTCAACGGAGTTGGTGAGCCATTGTATGAGCAAGTATGAATCTACCTCCAATATGACTTTAGTATAACCATGTAAAATGCACCACCGAAGCCCATAAACTGCTGCTTGGATTTCCGCCTGGTTGTTAGTACCTGTACCTAAAGGGGAAGCAAAAGCAAATATCAAATTCCCTTTGTGGTCCCTAAGAATACCACCTGCTCCTATTCTACCCGGGTTATCGAGAGCGCTGCCGTCTGTATTAAGTTTGACTAGAGGGTGAATCGGTTTGATCCATTGAACTCTAATCACCTTAACTTCATGCTGACATTTCTCCACCAAATTACTCAAATCTGACCATTTAGACGGCCACGTGATATAAGGAAAGGTGGTGACTAGCATGCTCCAAATATCCCTGCAGATAGAATATTTGACCCTACTTGAATTTGACTTCTTGCTGCCATATTTGCTAGCGCATCTGTTCTTCCAAAGGTTCCAGCAGACAAATATGGGCGTAGCCTGAAGAATGAGTTTGTGAACCTCACTGTTATGTTTGGACGTCCACCAGGTCATAAGCAGGCTTCTCAAAGACGTAGCTCCCTGATTAATTCCCAGCGGGTCAGAAAAATACTTCCAGATATATTTAGCAAAGTGGCCTGTTACGAAAATGTGATCTATGTTGTCCAGACCAGGTCTGTAGCAACAAGAACATTCCGCTGGTACACCCCCGAAGGTAACAATTTTCTCGTTCGTAGGTAATTTTGCTCTTAAAGCTCTCCAGAGAAGAAAAGACACCTTAAAAGGTATACTTTTTTGCCAAGTGAAAGTATTAGTCAGCGTTCTGTTCCTCTTCCTTCTGACTAAGTTCCAAGCCGAGGTACAAGTAAAGTTCCCATGGGTATTTATTTTCCAGACAGGTTGGTCAGGAACTCCCTGTTGAAATTGAACTTGTGTGTTGAGAATTTGGTGAACTAAGTGCGGCGGGGCATGACGAGTCACCATTTCCTCATTCCAACGTCCATTGTCCATGAACTGGGAGACCGTCATGTTGTTGAGTCTCAGTATCGGGTTTTTATGGTAGGCAAGAGGTCCAATTCCCAACCAGTCATCCCACCAGAAATAACATGATCCCGAACGGAGGACCCATTGAATATGTTTTTCTGCCTCAAGCTTATTTCCCATCATATGCTTCCAGATTAAAGTTTGGCCAGTATCCCACTTTTTACTCACTGGATTAGCCCTTTGGCAGTACTTAGCTTTGAGGAATTTTGCCCATAGAGAGTTCTTGGTTCTAAAGCTCCACCATTGTTTATACTGCAAAGCAAGACAAACATCTAGTAGGTGCCTGAAGCCTATGCCCCCTTCCTCGTAAGGGTAGCAAAGATTTTCCCAAGAGGCCCAATGGTATTTCGTCCTCTCAGCTTCCCATCCCCAAAAGAAGTTTGCTGTGAGCGATTTGATCTGTCTGAGGGTGGTTTTCGGAGGTGAGATAGCCGACAGAATGTGAATAGGCAGGGATTGCAAGACAAATTTCACAAGCGTCGCCCTTCCTCCGAAACTAAGCATCCTAGCGTGCCACCCTCTGATTCTAGCTACCGCCTTGGCCACCATGCCTGAAAAATAAATGATTCTTTGCCCTCCTACGTATAGGGGGCAACCAAGGTATGTGATGGGGCTGTCTTTTTGAGTGAAACCTGTGATGGTCTTGATTCTGCTAATAATATTCTGAGGTGTGTGGGTGGGGACCATGAAGTGACTCTTTTCCTTGTTGATAAGCTGATCGGAGACACTTTCATAGGTAGAAAGAACATTCATAATCAGCTGCAAGGTAGAAATAGTCACTGAGGAAAAGATGATAACATCATCGGCAAAGCTGAGATGGTTTATCTGCGGTCCCTTTCTTTCCATGTGAAACCCCTGGTATAAATGATGCTGGAGAAGATGATTCATCATCCGAGAAAACACTTCCGCTCCAATGATGAAAAGGGTCGGGGATAGAGGGTCACCTTGTTTCAAGCCCCTAGTGGAGCGAAAGAATCCATGTCTCACACCATTGACTATGACAGAGTACCAATTGTTAGCCATGATTCTCCAAACCATGTCAATGATGCTCTCACCGAAGCCCATCCTTCGCATCACCAAACAGATAAATGACCAGGAGACCCTATCATAAGCCTTGGTCATATCCAATTTGATGACTACATTGTCCCCCTCTTTAGGCCTTTTGATGTTGTGAATAATCTCCTGAGCAAGCATAATGTTCTCAGATATGCTTCTGCCTTTTACGAACCCAGACTGGTTATCCAAAATGAGATTTGGTAGAATGGGGGCTAGTCTGAGGCAAATAAGTTTGGAGATAATCTTGTTGGTGAAATTGCTCAGACTAATAGGTCTGAATTCCGACAGCTTGTTAGGATGGTCTACTTTTGGGAGCAGAATCAAACAAGCGTGGGAAAAATACTTGGGCATAGTTTGTCCACAAAAGAATGCCTGTACAACTGCCAGGAGGTCCTCTTTAATGATGTCCCAACAAGCTTGGAAAAATCTTCCATTCATTCCATCTGGTCCGGCAGCCGAGTGAGGACTCATGGAGAAAACCACATGTCTCAACTCATCTATGGTAGGCATGGCTTGTAGACTGTTGTTATGTTCCTCGGTAATCATCCTAGGAATACATTCAAGGACTTCCTCGTTAATAGCCCTGTCAGTGCCTGTGAATATGTTCTGGAAATAGTCACATGCTGCTTTGGCTATAGCTTGGTCACCTTGAAATTCAACTCCACTGTCATCGTGAATCTTATGGATGAATAAGCGTCTCCGTCTACCCCTCATCAGAGCATGGAAGTAACTCGTGTTCGCATCACCCTCTTTGAACCAATGCAGTTGTGATTTTTGTTTAAGAATAGATTCTTCTAATTTCATGTACCTTATGTACTCTGCGTTCAGTCCATGTAAATTAGCTCTATTCTCCTCGGTGTTTTCAGTCAATATCTTTTCCTCTGCCATCCTGACTTTCTCTTCAAAATCCTTCACAGTAGCATAAATGTCACCAAATTCGGATTTTGACCAACTGCTAAGAGTGGAGGCGAGTCTCTTCATTTTCATGTGAAAGACCCACATTGGGCTACCCTTTATTTCTCCACTCCAACAGTTTTCGACAGTAGGTAGGAATGATTGACTATCCACCCAACAATTCAAAAATTTGAAGTACTTGGTGATGTTCTCCTGTCTTACGGTAAGCTCCATCAACAAAGGGCAGTGATCAGAACCCACCGAAGGAAGGTGTGTAACCGCGGTGTGAGGCATGGATTCTAACCAGTTATCATTTACCATAGCTCTGTCCAGCCTCTTCCAGATTCTAGTGTCCGCTTCTCTTTGGTTGCACCAAGTAAAATTATGTCCATGAAACCCCAAGTCCGTAAGGCCACAGGCTTCAATGACACTAATGAAGTCAAAACTTTTATTCATGTTGTATGGTAAACCTCCCATTTTCTCTTCAGGATCAGTGATGACATTAAAATCACCCACCGTGCACCAAGGCAACTTAGTGTCCGCATAACTCATCAGTTTGTCCCAAAGAGGTCTTCTGAGGTGGTTTCTACACTTGGCATAAATAAAGGTAGTCAAGAAAGTGGTAGGATGTTCCTCATGCTTGATTTCACAAGTAACCTGCTGGTCATCGGATTCTAAGACTGTGCAGGTAACATCTTGAGTCCAGAAGATCCAAATTTTTCCATTAGGGTTACAGGCTGCCTCCTTCATGTTGAGGTACATTCTACAAGTGTTGATATGAGAGTTATCCGTAAACGGTTCCAAAATTGTGATCATGGATAACTTGTGCAGCTTGGAGAGATTTTTAATTCTCTCCATAGCACCTTTGGTATGTATACCTCTAGCATTCCATATGATTGTACTAATCATTGGGAACTTTGACTTTGGGATCTGGTTATGGGTCTGTTTGTTTTGACAGATGTGCTAGCGGCAGCGCCTTTAGTATAATGAGCTTTATCCTGGTGCTTCCTTGGGGATAAACCTTGTTTGACCGACGCCTGCTGGATTTCATTTGGTTGTTCCGAGTTAGAACTGGGACCGACTGTTCTAGTCAAGAGTTGGTTGATTTCTTCTTCCTCCTCATTCTCAGCATCTTGGTCCCCAATGGATCGGGAATCCTGGTCAAACTCATCTTCAGAATGTATGACCCTATATTCGTCATCTGAGTCCTCAAGCATTGGTGGAATGGAGTTGAGGACGCATTCCCTAGGAGGGCTTACGTAGACTTGAAGTGGGGAGACATTTGTGCCATCTTGTTCATTGTCTAAACTAAGGTTTGTACCAACTTCCTCCTTATTTCTTCCTTCCTGCTGTAAACATTTGGATTTTTGGGACTGATTTTTGGATTTTTGGGATTCTGATGAGTTGTGCTGATTTTCATGACTTCGAGAATTAGGGGCATTACTGCTCTGTTCAATCAAAAAAGGACTTCCTTCATAAGTTCCTTTCAGAATTTCCAACTTCTTTTTAATAGCATCCCTTCTCTTTTTACTTGCCTTGTTTTTTGAATTTGACTTAGAGGACTGTTCCTGGTTAGAACTCTCCTCTAAATTTCCTTCTTCAGTCATATTCTTTTGGAGATTAGTCTGCTGCAGCCCCATATTCTGATCTGAATCCATACCGCGAGCAATAACAGAGGTAGCAGGAGCTCTAGAGTCGTTCCTAAGGTCTGTGTATTGGTTCTCATGCAAAACATGAGACAAACACCCCCCTTTGGATACCCCTTCCTGCATGTTAGTGGGTTCCTCCTCCAAACCTTCCATACCTCCATCAACTACAGAATCATGGATAACAATAACATCATTATCTTTGGGGGGAGCCATGGGGGAGGGGAGCATTGAGTCAATACCTGAGGTCTTCATTCCACTTCCTTGTTCTGTGATGATACCTGCTTTAAGACTACTGGGATTTTTGGGTTTTGGGAGCATTGAGTCAATACCTGAGTTTTGTGGAGCATTTCCTTTTCGCATTCCATTAGTAGCCGCAGTAATCTGAGCATCTTGGGGAGTGGAGTGTTGGGCTTGGAATTCCAATTCAACGTTACAACCTGTGAGAGATT
The DNA here is from genome assembly GCA_035772735.1 of Datura wrightii. Classification (NCBI taxonomy): domain Eukaryota; kingdom Viridiplantae; phylum Streptophyta; class Magnoliopsida; order Solanales; family Solanaceae; genus Datura; species Datura wrightii. Next base: position 46,532 of record JASDFA010000453.1, on the reverse strand, counting down.
CATGAGTCATACCTGGATTGATTGCTTGAATGGGTCTGTATACCTGTTTGCAATTGTCTTGGAGTTTGTGGCTGTGAGTGTTTCCTTTAAAATTTTTCCTCTTTTGTGTTTGCCACTGTTCCTCCAGATTTTTGCTCTTACTTTCCTGCACTATATGTTCAACCAGTTTGTTACCTGTTGTTCTGACATTGGACTTTGGGTGTTCCTCTTTGTTGCTGGCCTCAGGTGACTTGGATTCTTTTTTATCCAAGTTTGTTTGCCTGTTGTGTTTGCTAGTTTCAGCTTCTACATCCTTTCTCTTTTTCTGCTCATCCTCTTTTTGTTTCATAGAACAGTCCTGAATTAGGTGGCCCTGGTGTTTACAAAAAGAACAGTAATCTGGCACATCCTCATATTCAATAGCCTGCCATATCCCTTTAGTGATATCATTTTCATCAAATCCCAGCCATATATGGTGGGGTCTATCCTTGGTTAGGTCAATTTGCATTCTCACTTTAGCTACACTTCCTCTAGTCTTTTGAACAGAGGCAGTGTCTAGATACATAGCTTTACCCACAGGAGATAGTAAGGCAGTAAGGAATTCTAGGTAGTAACAATGCCAAGGAAGTTCAGGGAGAGTAACCCAGATAGGGACAATAGAAGTCTCTTCCTCTGGTCTAAAAGTAGGAGTCCACATTTGCAGTCTCATTTGTTTGCCTTCTATATACATTTTTTGTTTGTTCCAGACAGTGATATGATCATTCTCATTGTCTAAATCTATATAGATATGCCTTGAGTTGAAATGAGCTATTTTGACTCCTCCAGTTAACTGAGTTTGAAGAATGAAACTTTTTCTAATGAGTTCCATCTTTGGCATAGGACTAGTGAATTTTCCTATTAAGGTGAATTTACACCTATTTGCTAACTTGACCATAAAGTCTTCTTTTGTAAATATTACAGCAGGAAAACCTTGTTTGGTAGTAATTTGTGGGGGTGAGAACTTAATAGGAACATAAGTCTTCGCTTGATTAGTTCTAAGGATGGTAGCTAAGGATTGTACAATTGTTGGAGGGGCTGGTTCTTGGACAGTGTTAGTTTTATGATTGTTGTGAGAAATCTGGTTAAGGCTTTTAATATTATTTTCATTAGGTTGGACTTGTTTCTCTTTTGGTGGAGGGGGTTGATAATTATCAAAGTTGGATGAAATTTTAGGTTGTGGAGGTTTTGAAGCATTTTGTTTATTGTTATGATCCTTTTTCTGACTCTTAGTAACTGCATTGGATTTTATCGGGTCATTAGCTAATTCACTAGTATTTACAGCCATGTTATTCACACAATTGCCTGCATTTTGAAATTTTGTAGGATTCTTGACACAATCATTTAGAGCCACTACATTTTGTTCAATCACTTTAGATTGCAACTGGGCCCCATTCATGCATAAAATAGAATTGTCCATAGCTAGTGAATTAAAAAAGTTAGAAGACTTACCTGCTACTGCCAGTTCTTGGTTGGCAGTGACTTTTCCCCCAATTGTAGCATCACTTTGACCACGGGAAGTAATAGGATTTTGGGTTGGGGAATTTACGAATTTGCTTTGATGATTAGTATAAGCAGTAGTTTGAAGATGAGTAGCTTGAACATGGTTATTATATTTTCCCGTCGCCTGAATAGTCCCCATTGCCGTAGCTTCTTCTCCCTTCGAACCGTGAACAGTAATGGGTTTCCCATTCTTAATTTGCAAATTCGAATTGTTGGGATTTGTATTGTCTGAGAAATTTTGGAGCTGGGTTTTATCATCCTTACCACGAAATGAATAACTTTGGGACCTTTGAATTTTTGAATCATTGTCGGCGCCGCCTAGGATAGGTTTCTTCCCAATCGGCATCTCCTTGGTATTATGTTTGATTGAGCTGTGGTTTTTGGTTATTTTCTCTGTTTGGGTGGTTGGATTTTTCCCGTTTGAGCGCACCAATCGACTGTTTTCATGGCTTGCGGCAGTCGTCGGAGTTGCGCACGCACCCACTGTTTCTCCCAGTTTTAAACTGTCGCCGGCGACTGTTCGTCCACTTCCTTGAGTCCAGATTTGTTGGGTATTGTTGTTTTGGTCGTACCCACAATCCCCAAAGGTTGTGAGCTCTTGAAAGTTGCCGGAATCTGCCGAAATGGTCGCGCGATTACCTGCTGCCTCGCCGGCAGTTATTGTATTATTTTTCCATTCTGCTGATGTTGAATCTCTATGGGTGGGCAAGTTTTGGCTTGGGTACCGATTGCCAGTGTGTGGTATCCTTTGATGTTGATCGGAATCCGGCCTTGGAAGGTCGGATTTTTCCTTAACTTTGCCAAAAAAATTCAAAATTGTCAACTGCCTATTTTGTAAAATTGGTAACTGAACATCATTTGAATTTTTTGGAGATTGTAGATCCAAGTATTCTCCATCATTTCCATAAAGTGGGATTCCTTGCACATTAACAGATTCATCCTTGGAATTTTTTTCTTGAACATTAACACTTTTCTCCATGGAATGGGCATACTTGACCACTTCGCTATTTTGTCGATTCCCGGAGTTGTAGTTGGAATTTTTCGATGATTCTTTTTGCATTGGATTCGTATTGGTGAGATTTACGATTCCATCATTCAAATGAAATTTTTGGAGGTCCGGTGGGGGATCTAGCCCCATACCCCCAAAAAATTAATTTGGTCTTCCTAGAGAGAATTTGCTTAGAGAGATGTTGTAGAGAGAGAAAAATATTGAGAAATGAGGAAGTGATGGGGTTTCAGGGTTTAGGGTTCAGGGTTTAGGGTTTAGGGTTTAGGGTTCAGGGTTTCAGGGTTTTGGGTTTAGGGTTCAGGGTTTAGGGTTTTGGGTCCAGGGTTCAGGGTTTCAGGGTTCAGGGTTTCAGGGTTCAGGGTTCAGGGTTCAGGGTTTAGGGTTTAGGGTTCAGGGTTTAGGGTTCAGGGTTCAGGGTTTTCAGGGTTTTGGGTTCAGGGTTTAGGGTTTAGGGTTTTGGGTTCAGGGTTTCAGGGTTCAGGGTTTCAGGGTTCAGGGTTCAGGGTTCAGGGTTCAGGGTTCAGGGTTCAGGGTTTTCAGGGTTCAGGGTTTAGGGTTCAGGGTTTAGGGTTTAGGGTTTAGGGTCAGGGTTCAGGGTTCAGGGTTTAGGGTCCAGGGTTTCAGGGTCCAGGGTTCAGGGTTTCAGGGTTTAGGGTTTAGGGTTTAGGGTTTAGGGTTTTGGGTTCAGGGTTTTGGGTTTCAGGGTTTCAGGGTTTTCAGGGTTCAGGGTTTAGGGTTTTCAGGGTTCAGGGTTTTAGGGTTCAGGGTTTTGGGTTTAGGGTTTCAGGGTTTAGGGTTCAGGGTTTTGGGTTTAGGGTTTAGGGTTTCAGGGTTCAGGGTTTCAGGGTTTTGGGTTCAGGGTTTAGGTTTAGGGTTTCAGGGTTTCAAGGTTCATGGTTCAGGGTTTCTTTTTTTTTTTTTTTTTTTTGGTAAACGCCCTTGTCCCGGGCAGGGGCTGAGCAACACCCCCAGGCCTTATCATAAATAAAACAACAAAAAACAACAGCGAAAAAAGTACATGGAGGGGGACATAAAACCTTACCTCCGGTTTAATGGTGGTTCACAGGTTGGCCATCCTACTAAGAATAGCCAACCCATCCCCGATACTGAAATGAAATCCTGAAAACTATGCACCTAACGGAGAGGACTCCTCTCCAATACATAAGTTCTAGGAAAGCGATAAATGAGGGAGACTCTCCCCTTACATAGTAAGAAACGAAAGTCACCAAAAAAAGCTAAGACCTATTCAAAGAAGCTATAACGTACAAAGAAATAACTTATCTGAAAAGATAAAAGTAGATAAAAGTGTTGGAAAACTCTAAGCAATCCGAGATCTCATGGTGGTTTCTTGATTCTCTTCAGCTTTCTTCTTCTGAAGTTTGCCATGCCAATTTTGTCTAGTTTGTAGTGGCCTCTCGCTTCTCGCGGCAATTCCTGCATGCTGTGAAAATGGTGGGGAGTGTCCAGGTCGTGACTATACTTCGAAAGAGCATCGGCCGTGAAGTTTCCTTCTCTATATGTATGCTTGCTTTGAAAGTACTCCAACCCGGAGGTGAGGTTCCGCAGTTCCTCTATGTATTTTTGGATATTCCATTGAGGTTCAACGGAGTTGTTGAGCCATTGTATGAGCAGGTATGAATCTACCTCCAGTATGACTTTAGTATAGCCCTGTAATATGCACCAACGAAGCCCGTAAACTGCTGCTTGGATTTCCGCCTGGTTGTTTGTACCTGTACCTAGAGGGGAAGCAAAAGCAAATATCAAATTCCCTTTGTGGTCCCTAAGAATACCACCTGCTCCTATTCTACCCGGGTTATCAAGAGCGCTTCCGTCTGTGTTAAGCTTGACTAGAGGATGAATCGGTTTAATCCATTGAACTCTAATCACCTTAACTTCATGCTGACATTTCTCCACCAAATTACTCAAGTCTGACCATTTAGACGGCCACGTGATATGAGGAAAGGTGGTGACTAGCATGCTCCAAATATCCCTGCTGATAGAGTATTTGACCCTACTAGAATTTGACTTCTTGCTGCCATATTTGCTAGCGCATCTGTTCTTCCAAAGGTTCCAGCAGACAAATATGGGTGTAGCCTGAAGAATGAGTTTGTGAACCTCACTGTTATGTTTGGACGTCCACCAGGTCATAAGCAGGCGTCTCAAAGAAGTAGCTCCCTGATTAACTCCCAGCGGGTCAGAAAAATACTTCCAGATATATTTAGCAAAATGGCCTGTTACGAAAATGTGATCTATGTTGTCCAGACCAGGTCTGTAGCAACAAGAACATTCCGCTGGTACACCTCCGAAGGTAACAATTTTCTCGTTCGTAGGTAATTTTGCTCTTAAAGCTCTCCAGAGAAGAAAAGACACCTTAAAAGGTATACTTTTTTGCCAAGTGAAAGTATTGGTCAGCGTTCTGTTCCTCTTCCATCTGACTAAGTCCCAAGCCGAGGTACAAGTAAAGTTCCCATGGGTATTTAGTTTCCACACAGGTTGGTCGGGAACTCCCTGTCGAAACTGAACTTGTGTGCTGAGAATTTGGTGAACTAAGTGAGGCGGGGCATGACGAGTCACCATTTCCTCATTCCATCGTCCACTGTCTATGAACTGGGAGACCGTCATGTTGTTGAGCCTCGGTAGCGGGTCTTTATGGTAGGCAAGAGGTCCAATTCCCAACCAGTCATCCCACCAGAAATAACATGATCCCGAACGGAGGACCCATTGAATATGTTTTTCTGCCTCAAGCTTATTTCCCATCATGTGCTTCCAGAGTAAAGTTTGTCCAGTATCCCACTTTTTACTCACTGGATTAGCCCTTTGGCAGTACTTAGCTTTGAGGAATTTTGCCCATAGAGAGTTCTTGGTTCTAAAGCTCCACCACTGTTTATACTGCAAAGCAAGACAAACATCTGGCAGGTGCCTGAAGCCTATGCCCCCTTCCTCGTAAGGGTAGCAAAGATTTTCCCAAGAGGCCCACTGGTATTTCGTCCTCTCAGCTTCCCATCCCCAGAAGAAGTTTGCTGTGAGAGATTTGATCTGTCTGAGGGTGGTTTTCGGAGGTGAGATAGCCGACAGAATGTGAATAGGCAGGGATTGCAAGACAAATTTCACAAGCGTCGCCCTTCCTCCGAAACTAAGCATCCTAGCTTGCCACCCTCTGATTCTAGCCACAGCTTTAGCCACCATGCCTGAAAAATAAATGATTCTTTGCCCTCCTACGTATAGGGGGCAACCAAGGTATGTGATGGGGCTGTCTTTTTGAGTGAAACCTGTGATGGTCTTGATTCTGGTAATAATATTCTGAGGTGTGTGGGCAGGGACCATGAAGTGACTCTTTTCCTTGTTGATGAGCTGATCGGAGACACTTTCATAGGTAGAAAGAACATTCATAATCAGCTGCAAGGTAGAAATAGTCACTGAGGAGAAGATGATAACATCATCGGCAAAGCTGAGATGGTTTATCTGTGGTCCCTTTTTCTCCATGTGAAACCCCTGGTATAAATGATGTTGGAGAAGATGATTCATCATCCGAGAAAACACCTCCGCTCCAATGATGAAAAGGGCCGGGGATAGAGGGTCACCTTGTTTCAAGCCCCTAGTGGAGTGAAAGAATCCATGTCTCACACCATTGACTATGACAGAGTACCAATTGTTAGCCATGATTCTCCAAACCATGTCAATGATGCTCTCACCGAAGCCCATCCTTCGCATCACCAAACAGATATATGACCAGGAGACCCTATCATAAGCCTTGGTCATATCCAATTTGATGACTACATTGTCCCCCTCTTTAGGCCTTTTGATGTTGTGAATAATCTCCTGAGCAAGCATAATGTTCTCCGAGATGCTTCTGCCTTTTACGAACCCAGACTGGTTATCCAAAATGAGATTTGGTAAAATGGGAGCTAACCTTAGGCAAATGAGTTTGGAGATAATCTTGTTGGTGAAATTGCTCAGACTAATAGGTCTGAATTCCGACAACTTGTTAGGATGGTCTACTTTTGGGAGCAGAATCAAACAAGCGTGGGAAAAGTATTTGGGCATAGTTTGTCCACAAAAGAATGCCTGAACAACTGCCAGGAGGTCCACTTTAATGATGTCCCAACAAGCTTGGAAGAATCTTCCATTCATTCCATCTGGTCCGGCAGCCGAGTGAGGACTCATGGAGAAAACCACATGTCTCAACTCATCAATGGTTGGCATAGCTTGTAGATTGTTGTTTTGTTCCTCGGTAATCATCCTAGGAATACAATGAAGGACTTCCTCATTAATAGCCTTATCATTGCCTGTGAATATGTTCTGGAAATAGTCACATGCTGCTTTGGCTATAGCTTGGTCACCTTGAAATTCAACTCCACTGTCATCTTGAATCTTATGGATGAATAACCGTCTCCGTCTACCCCTCATCAGAGCATGGAAGTAACTTGTGTTCGCATCACCCTCGTTGAACCAATGCAGTTGTGATTTTTGTTTGAGAATAGATTCTTCTAATTTCATGTACCTGATGTATTCAGCGTTCAGTCCATGTAAATAAGCTCTATTCTCCTCTGTGTTTTCAGTCAATATATTTTCCTCCGCCATCCTGACTTTCTCTTCAAAATCCTTCACAGTAGCATAAATGTCACCAAATTCGGATTTTGACCAACTGCTAAGAGTGGAAGCGAGTCTCTTCATTTTCATGTGAAAGACCCACATAGGGCTACCCTTTATTTCTCCACTCCAACAGTTTTCTACAGTAGGCAGGAATGATTGACTATCCACCCAACAGTTCAGAAATTTGAAATACTTGGTGATGTTCTCCTGTCTTACGGTAAGCTCCATCAACAAAGGACAGTGATCAGAGCCCACCGAAGGAAGGTGTGTAACCGCGGTGTGAGGCATGGATTTTAACCAGTTATCATTTACCATAGCTCTATCCAGCCTCTTCCAGATTCTAGCTTCCGCTTCTCTTTGGTTGCACCAAGTAAAATTAGGTCCATGAAAGCCCAGGTCCGTAAGGCCACAGGCTTCAATGACACTAATGAAATCAAAACTTTTATTCATGTTGTAGGGTAAACCTCCCATTTTCTCTTCAGGATCAGTGATGACATTAAAATCACCCACCGTGCACCAAGGCTTCATGGTGTCCGCATAACTCATCAGTTTGTCCCAAAGAGGTCTTCTGAGGTGGTCTCTACACTTGGCATAAATAAAGGTAGTCAAGAATGTGGTAGGATGTTCCTCATGCTTGATTTCACAAGTAACCTGCTGGTCATCGGATTCTAAGACTGTGCAAGTAACATCTTGAGTCCAAAAGATCCAAATTTTTCCATTAAGGTTACAGGCTGCCTCCTTCATGTTGAGGTACATTCTACAAGTGTTGATATGAGAATTATCCGTGAACGGTTCCAAAATTGTGATCATGGATAACTTATGCAGCTTGGAGAGATTTTTAATTCTCTCCATAGCACCTTTGGTATGGATACCTCTAGCATTCCATATGATTGTACTAATCATTGGGAACTTTGACTTTGGGATCTGGTTATGGGTCTGTTTGTTATGACAGATGTGCCAGCGGCAGCGCCTTTAGTATACTGAGCTTTATCCTGGTGTTTCCTTGGGGATAAATCTTGTTTGACCGACGCTTGCTGGATCTCATTTGGTTGTTTCGATTCAGTACCGGGACCGACTGTTCTAGTCAAGAGTTGACTGATTTCTTCTTCCTCCTCATTCTCAGTGTCTTGGTCCCCAATGGATTGGGAATCCTGGTCAAACTCATCTTCAGAATGTATGACCCTATATTCGTCATCTGAGTCCTCAAGCATTGGTGGAATGGAGTTGAGGACGCATTCCCTAGGAGGGCTTACGTAGGTTTGAAGTGGGGAGACATTTGTGGCATCTTGTTCATTAGCTAAGCTAAAGTTTGTACCAACTTCCTCCTTATTTCTTCCTTCCTGCTGTAAACATTTGGATTGTTGGGAATGATTTTTGGATTTTTGGGATTCTGGGGAGTTGTGCTGATTTTCATGACTTCGAGAAGTAGGGGCATTACTGCTCTGTTCAATCATAAAAGGAGTTCCTTCATGAGTTCCTTTCAGGATTTCCAATTTCTTTTTAATAGCATCCCTTCTCTTTTTACTAGCCTTGTTTTTGGATTTTGAATTAGAGGACTGTTCCTGGTTTGAACTCTCCTCTAGATTTCCTTCCTCAGTCATATTCTTTTGGAGATTAGTCTGTTGCAGCCCCATATTCTGATCTGAATCCATACCGCGAGCAAGAACAGAGGTAGCAGGAGCTCTAGAGTCGTTCCTAAGGTCTGTGTATTGGTTCTCATGCAAAACATGAGACAAACCCCCCCCTTTGGATACCCCTTCCTGCAAGTTAGTGGGTTCCTCCTCCAAACCTTCCATACCTCCATCAACTACAGAATCAGGGATAACAATAACATCATTATCTATGGGGGGAGCCATGGGGGAGGGGAGCATTGAGTCAATACCTGTGGTCTTCATTCCACTTCCTTGTTCTGTGCTGATGCCTGCTTTAAGACTATTGGGGGTTTTGGGTTTTGGGAGCATTGAGTCAATACCTGAATTTTTGGCCTTATTTCCATCTTGCTGGAGAGTTTGCTTATTGGCTTTTTCAGCCTTGTTATCATTTGGAGTCCCCTTGCTGTTGATCTGCTCCTGTTCATTATGGTTATGGGGAGGGGGTTGTTGAACATGGACTCCATGCTCAACATTACAATTTGGGAGAGAGTTAAGAGACATACCAGATGAGTTTGTCTGAATAGGTCTGTAAACTTGTTTGCTACTTTCCTGAAGTTTTTGATTATGAGAATTTCCTTTGAAATTTTTCCGCTTTTGTGTTTGCCATTGATCTTCTGAATTTTTATTTTTAATTTCCTCCACTGTTTGCTCTCCCTGCTTGGTACCAGGTGTTTTGGTTTGAGCTTGCGGTTGATCTTCCTTGTTGCTAGCGTTATATAAATTGGCTTCTTTTTTCTCTAAATTTGCCTGTTTGATGTTCTTATGAATTTCCACACCTGCCTCCCTTCTTTTCTTAACTTCTTCATCATTTTTCTTTATAGAACAGTCGTTAACCAGGTGGCCCTGATGCTTACAGAAAGAACAGTAATCGGGTACATCTTCATATTCGATAGCTTGCCATTTTCCTTTTGTGATATCATCTTCATCATACCCCAACCATAAATGGTGAGGTCTATCTTTGGTTAGGTCAATTTGAATTCTCACTTTAGCTACACTTCCTCTAGTCTTCTGGACAGAGGCAGCATCCAAGTACAATGCTTTACCAATTGGAGACAGGAGAGCAGTGAGAAACTCTAAGTAATAACAGTGCCAAGGGAGTTCAGGGAGGGTGACCCATACAGGAACAATCGAAGTATCTTCCTCTGGTGTAAAGGTAGGGGTCCAAGTTTGCAATCTCATAAGTTTGCCCTCAATATACATCTTCTGTTTGGTCCACACAGTTATATAATCATTTTCATTATCTAAATCAATATAAATGTGCCTTGAGTTGAAGTGAGCTATTTTGACCCCTCCTGTTAGGTGTGTTTGGAGGATAAAACTTTTTCGAATAAGATCCATCTTTGGCATGGTGCTAGTAAATTTACCAATCAAGGTGAATTTACACCTATCAGCCAGCTTAATCATAAAGTCCTCTTTTTTAAAAATAACTGCTGGAAATCCTTGTTTGGTAGTAATATGTGGTGGAGTAAATTTGATAGGGACATAACTCTTGGCCTGATTAGTTCTAAGAATGGTAGCAAGCGATTGAACAACAGTAGGTGGTGGTGGTTCTTGCTCGGTATTGGATTTATTGTTAGTACTAGGTGGTTGAGTGGGGTTGTTGGTGTTCTTATCCTTGGGAAAAAATTGGTTTTCTTTTGTAGGTGGAGGTTGATAATTATCAAAGTTGGACGAAATCTTTGGATAATGATTTTTAAACGTATTTGGATTGGGATTATGATTTTTTCGACCTTCAACAGATGGGGGAATTTTTTTGGGTTCCTCAGCCGCACTTTCACTGTTCACAGCAGTGTTCTTGGGCTGGTTTCCAGTTTTTTCACCACTGTTAAATTTTTTGTTTTCGGGTGGTGAGTTTGTGGTGTTTGGAAAAATGATTTTCTGGTTGGGGGGATTGGTATGTTGGTTAGGATTAATTTTAATTTGTGATTGTGTAGGAGCATGCAGATTTTCGGCAACATTCTTCAAATTCCCAACATTTGAAATTAAATTTGAATTGATGGGGAACTTACCTGCTGGGAGTTCTGAATTGTCGGAGATCGTGGATACATTCCTCATCAAGGCACGCTGATTTCCTGCATTTTTGAAGACCTGCAAATCGGCAGCAGCAGTTTGGTCGAACATAGCAGCCGAAATCGAAATTTTCTGGGCAGAAAACGATGGGGATTTTTCCAGATTTGCCTTCGATGTAATAATGTGAGCAGATTGGGATTGCCAAGTTTCAAATTCCATCTCCATTACATCTCTGCTGCCCATCGAAATACCCTCAACAGTGTGCGTTTTTTTTTTCACTGTTGCGGCGCCGCCGCCGGCAGAAGCACCTGGAGGCAGCGGATTCGAAGTAAAATTCATGGTGTTTGGCTGGCTGGTGAGGGGTGTTAATTGGTTGTGCAGGTGTGCATCTAGACGGCGCGCCACCTGGTGATGTACTGCCGCTGCCAGTTCTGCCGGGACTGCACTGCCGGACTGGCAGTCCTTTTCCCCGGAGTTCTGCTCGTCCAAATCCCCTGAAAATTTGTCAAGATGGGCGCTAGGTGATTGGGAACAAACCCCAGTCGTCAGCTGCTCTTGAATCTGGCCGGAAGCAGGTGGAAATCCGTCATGAACAGTGCGAATTTCCGGCAAAATTTTTTTGTTCTTCGGCTGATTTTTCTGATTTTGCGCAGTAGAATGTTGTAAAAATTGTTGTGTTGATAGATCCTCAATAGATGAAGCTTCTCTAGTTTGATTTCCATCAAGATTTGATTGGAAAATCAATTGGGTGTTCTTAGAAATTTGGGCAGATTTCTCTTGGGAATTTGCTTGGTTGATCGCTAACTTGTTTTGCGAATTCCCGGAGTTTGGTTTGGAATTTTTTGCTGATTCTTTTTTTGTTGTACTCGTATCGATACGATCTACAAATTCATCTTGTGAATGAAATTTTTTGAGGTCCGAAGGGGGATCTAGCCCCATGGCCTCAAAGAGCTTAATTAAGATCTTCCTAGAGAGAAAATCTTAGAGAGAAGTTTTAGAGAGAAGAAAAATTTTGGTTCAGGGTTTCAGGGTTCAGGGTTTTGGGTTTAGGTTTCAGGGTTTTGGGTTTAGGGTCCAGGGTTCAGGGTTCAGGGTTTCAGGGTTCAGGGTTCAGGGTTCAGGGTTCAGGGTTTAGGGTTTTCAGGGTTTAGGGTTTAGGGTTTAGGGTTTAGGGTTCAGGGTTCAGGGTTCAGGGTTTCAGGGTTCAGGGTTTAGGGTTCAGGGTTCAGGGTTCAGGGTTTTGGGTTTAGGGTTTTTTTTTTTTTTTTTTTTTTTTTTTGGTAAACGCCCTTGTGGTGGGCAGGGGCTGAGCAACACCCCCAGGCCTTAACATAAATAATCAAAACAACAACAAAGAAAGTACATGGAGGGGGACATAAACCTTACCTCCGATCCTATGGTGGTTCATAGGTCGGCCATCCTACTAAGGTTAGCCAACCCATCCCCGATACTAAAATGGAAACCTAGAAACTATGCACCTACCGGAGAGGACTCCTCTCCAATACATAAATTCTAGGAAAGCAGTAAATGAGGGAGACTCTCCCTTTACAAAGAAAGACCTATTCTAGAAAAAGAAAAAGCCTATCTGAAAAGGAAGGGTTAACAGACAAAAGATGGTATAGAAACATCCATGCCGAGCTTGGATACACACCAAGCAATTTACAACATCTCATGGTGGTTCTTTGATCCTCCTAGTCTTCCTCCTTCTGAAGTTAGGCAAGCCCATTTTGTCCGTCGTGAGGTAACCCCTGATGTGTACCGGTAAGTCCTGTAGACAAGAGAAATGAACTGCGATAGTAGTGGTGTGGCTATGTTTAGACAGTGCATCAGCAACGGTATTGCCCTCTCTTAGTACGTGACGACATGAGAAGGTGTGAAGCTGTCTGATCGTGTCCTGCAGTCTGAGAAAAGTGTGGTGTAGATGCCAAGGGGGGGCAAAAGTGCCCCTAATCCAACCGACTAGAAGCTCCGAATCAACCTCGAGGATGACGCCTGAGTGGCCATTGTGAAGGCACCAAGTGAGACCTATATAGGATGATTCCAACTCCGCCTGGTTATTTGTCCCTTCCCCAAGGGGAGCAGCATAAGCATGAATCAGATCCCCATGACAATCCCTGATGATACCTCCTGCCCCAATCTTTCCCGGATTGGGTTTAGGGTTCAGGGTTCAGGGTTTAGGGTTCAGGGTTCAGGGTTTCAGGGTTCAGGGTTTAGGGTTTCGGGTTTAGGGTTCAGGGTTCAGGGTTCAGGGTTTAGGGTTCAGGGTTTAGGGTTCAGGGTTTAGGGTTCAGGGTTTCAGGGTTCAGGGTTTAGGGTCCAGGGTTCAGGGTTCAGGGATTCAGGGTTCAGGGTTTTGGGTTTAGGGTTCAGGGTTCAGGGTTTTGGGTTCAGGGTTTAGGGTTTAGGGTTTAGGGTTTCAGGGTTCAGGGTTCAGGGTTTTGGGTCCAGGGTTTTGGGTTCAGGGTTTTGGGTTTAGGGTTTAGGGTTTCAGGGTTCAGGGTTCAGGGTTCAGGGTTTAGGGTTTAGGGTTCAGGGTTTCAGGGTTTTGGGTTTAGGGTTCAGGGTTTCAGGGTTTTGGGTTCAGGGTTCAGGGTTTAGGGTCCAGGGTTTCAGGGTTCAGGGTTTCAGGGTTTCAGGGTTCAGGGTTCAGGGTTTCAGGGTTTCAGGGTTTAGGGTTCAGGGTTCAGGGTTTAGGGTTTTGGGTTCAGGGTTTAGGGTTTTCAGGGTTTTGGGTTCAGGGTTTAGGGTTTCAGGGTTCAGAGTTCAGGGTTTTGGGTTTAGGGTTTTGGGTTCAGGGTTTCAGGGTTCAGGGTTCAGGGTTTCAGGGTTTCAGGGTTCAGGGTTCAGGGTTTAGGGTTTAGGGTCCAGGGTTTTGGGTTCAGGGTTCAGGGTTCAAGGTTCAGGGTTTCAGGGTTTCAGGGTTCAGGGTTTCAGGGTTTAGGGTTCAGGGTTTCAGGGTTCAGGGTTCAGGGTTTAGGGTTTCAGGGTTTCAGGGTTCAGGGTTCAGGGTTCAGGGTTCAGGGTTCGGGTTTCAGGGTTTAGGGTTTAGGGTTCAGGGTTTAGGGTTTAGGGTTTAGGGTTCAGGGTTTCAGGGTTTAGGGTCCAGGGTTCAGGGTCCAGGGTTCAGGGTTCAGGGTTCAGGGTTCAGGGTTTTGGGTTCAGGGTTCAGGGTTCAGGGTTTAGGGTTTTGGGTTCAGGGTTTCAGGGTTTCAGGGTTCAGGGTTTAGGGTTCAGGGTTCAGGGTTCAGGGTTCAGGGTTCAGGGTTTAGGGTTTAGGGTTTAGGGTTTTGGGTTCAGGGTTTTGGGTTCAGGGTTTAGGGTTTCAGGGTTTAGGGTTTAGGGTTTCAGGGTTTTCAGGGTTTCAGGGTTTTGGGTTTAGGGTTCAGGGTTCAGGGTTTAGGGTTTTAGGGTTTAGGGTTTCAGGGTTTAGGGTTTTCAGGGTTTTAGGGTTTAGGGTTTCAGGGTTTAGGGTTTCAGGGTTTAGGGTTCAGGGTTCAGGGTTCAGGGTTCAGGGTTCAGGGTTTAGGTCCAGGGTTTTGGGTTCAGGGTTCAGGGTTTCAGGGTTCAGGGTTCAGGGTTCAGGGTTCAGGGTTTTCAGGGTTCAGGGTTTTAGGGTCCAGGGTTCAGGGTTTAGGGTTCAGGGTTTTAGGGTTCAGGGTTCAGGGTTCAGGGTTTAGGGTTTCAGGGTTTTAGGTTCAGGGTTTAGGGTTCAGGGTTCAGGGTTTCAGGGTTTCAGGGTTTAGGGTCCAGGGTTTAGGGTTCAGGGTTTAGGGTTCAGGGTTCAGGGTTTAGGGTTTCAGGGTTTCAGGGTTCAGGGTTCAGGGTTCAGGGTTTTGGGTTCAGGGTTTTGGGTTTCAGGGTTCAGGGTTTCAGGGTTCAGGGTTCAGGGTTCAGGGTTTCAGGGTTTCAGGGTTTTGGGTTCAGGGTTTCAGGGTTTAGGGTTTAGGGTTTTAGGTTCAGGGTTCAGGGTTTTAGGGTTTTAGGGTTCAGGGTTTAGGGTTTCAGGGTTTAGGGTTTAGGGTTTTCAGGGTTTTAGGGTTTTCAGGGTCCAGGGTTTAGGGTTTCAGGGTTTTGGGTTCAGGGTTTCAGGGTTCAGGGTTCAGGGTTCAGGGTTTTCAGGGTTCAGGGTTCAGGGTTTCAGGGTTTCAGGGTTCAGGGTTCAGGGTTCAGGGTTCAGGGTTCAGGGTTCAGGGTTCAGGGTTCAGGGTTCAGGGTTCAGGGTTTAGGGTATTGGGTCCAGGGTTTTGGTTCAGGGTTCAGGGTTTCAGGGTTCAGGGTTCAGGGTTCAGGGTTCAGGGTTTTCAGGGTTTCAGGGTTTCAGGGTTCAGGGTTTTAGGGTTTCAGGGTTCAGGGTTTTCAGGGTTCAGGGTTCAGGGTTCAGGGTTCAGGGTTCAGGGTTCAGGGTTCAGGGTTCAGGGTTCAGGGTTCAGGGTTCAGGGTTCAGGGTTTCAGGGTTTCAGGGTTCAGGGTTTCAGGGTTCAGGGTTCAGGGTTCAGGGTTCAGGGTTTCAGGGTTCAGGGTTCAGGGTTCAGGGTTTCAGGGTTCAGGGTTCAGGGTTCAGGGTTTTGGGTTCAGGGTTTTGGGTTCAGGGTTCAGGGTTTAGGGTTCAGGGTTTTGGGTTTAGGGTTCAGGGTTTAGGGTTTTCAGGGTTTAGGGTTCAGGGTTTAGGTTCAGGGTTCAGGGTTCAGGGTTTAGGGTTTTAGGGTTCAGGGTTCAGGGTTCAGGGTTCAGGGTTTTCAGGGTTCAGGGTTTCAGGGTTCAGGGTTCAGGGTTCAGGGTTTCAGGGTTCAGGGTTCAGGGTTTAGGGTTTAGGTTCAGGGTTCAGGGTTCAGGGTTTAGGTTCAGGGTTCAGGGTTTAGGGTTTCAGGGTTCAGGGTTCAGGGTTTCAGGGTTCAGGGTTCAGGGTTCAGGGTTTAGGGTTCAGGGTTCAGGGTTTAGGGTTTCAGGGTTTAGGGTTCAGGGTTTTGGGTTTCAGGGTTTAGGGTCCAGGGTTTTGTCAGGGTTCAGGGTTTAGGGTTTAGGGTTCAGGGTTCAGGGTTTTGGTTCAGGGTTTTGGGTTCAGGGTTTTGGGTTTAGGGTTTAGGGTTTCAGGGTTCAGGGTTTAGGGTTTCAGGGTTCAGGGTTCAGGGTTCAGGGTTTAGGGTCCAGGGTCCAGGGTTTAGGTTCAGGGTTCAGGGTTCAGGGTTCAGGGTTTTTGGTTCAGGGTTTCAGGGTTCAGGGTTTTAGGGTTCAGGGTTCAGGGTTCAGGGTTTAGGGTTCAGGGTTCAGGGTTCAGGGTTTAGGGTTCAGGGTTTAGGGTTCAGGGTTTAGGGTTTTGGGTTTAGGGTTTTGGGTTCAGGGTTCAGGGTTTCAGGGTTTAGGTTCAGGGTTCAGGGTTCAGGGTTTAGGGTTTAGGGTTTAGGGTTCAGGGTTTCAGGGTTCAGGGTTCAGGGTTTTGGGTCCAGGGTTCAGGGTTCAGGGTTTCAGGGTTTAGGGTCCAGGGTTCAGGGTTTAGGGTTTCAGGGTTTCAGGGTTCAGGGTTCAGGGTTTCAGGGTTTCAGGGTTTCAGGGTTTAGGGTTTCAGGGTTTCAGGGTTCAGGGTTCAGGGTTTAGGGTTCAGGGTTCAGGGTTCAGGGTTCAGGGTTTTCAGGGTTCAGGGTTTAGGGTTCAGGGTTCAGGGTTTAGGGTCCAGGGTTCAGGGTTTTGGGTTTAGGGTTCAGGGTTTAGGGTTCAGGGTTTCAGGGTTCAGGGTTCAGGGTTTTGGGTTCAGGGTTCAGGGTTTAGGGTTTTAGGGTTCAGGGTTCAGGGTTCAGGGTTTAGGGTTTCAGGGTTTAGGGTCCAGGGTTCAGGGTTTAGGGTCCAGGGTTTAGGGTTCAGGGTTTAGGGTTTCAGGGTTTCAGGGTTCAGGGTTCAGGGTTTCAGGGTTTCAGGGTTTAGGGTTTAGGGTTCAGGGTTTCAGGGTTCAGGGTTCAGGGTTCAGGGTTCAGGGTTCAGGGTTTAGGGTTCAGGGTTTAGGGTTTAGGGTTTAGGGTTTCAGGGTTTTGGGTTCAGGGTTCAGGGTTCAGGGTTTTCAGGGTTTAGGGTTTAGGTTCAGGGTCCAGGGTTCAGGGTTTTGGGTTTAGGGTTTAGGGTTTCAGGGTTCAGGGTTCAGGGTTTAGGGTTCAGGGTTCAGGGTTCAGGGTTCAGGGTTTCAGGGTTTCAGGGTTCAGGGTTTAGGGTTCAGGGTTTCAGGGTTTCAGGGTTTAGGGTTTCAGGGTTTTCAGGGTTCAGGGTTTCAGGGTTCAGGGTTCAGGGTTCAGGGTTTAGGGTTCAGGGTTTTAGGGTTTAGGGTTTTGGGTTCAGGGTTTTGGGTTCAGGGTTCAGGGTTCAGGGTTCAGGGTTCAGGGTTTAGGGTTCAGGGTTTTGGGTTTAGGGTTTAGGGTTTAGGGTTTCAGGGTTTTCAGGGTTTAGGGTTTCAGGGTTCAGGGTTTTCAGGGTTTTTGGTTCAGGGTTTCAGGGTTTCAGGGTTCAGGGTTTAGGGTTTAGGGTTTAGGGTTTTGGGTTTAGGGTTTAGGGTTTTGGGTTCAGGGTTCAGGGTTCAGGGTTTTCAGGGTTTTAGGGTTTTCAGGGTTCAGGGTTTAGGGTTCAGGGTTTCAGGGTTTAGGGTTTAGGGTTTAGGGTTCAGGGTTCAGGGTTCAGGGTTTCAGGGTTTAGGGTTTCAGGGTTCAGGGTTTAGGGTTCAGGGTTCAGGGTTCAGGGTTTCAGGGTTCAGGGTTTTGGGTCCAGGGTTCAGGGTCCAGGGTTTAGGGTTCAGGGTTTCAGGGTTTAGGGTTCAGGGTTTAGGTTCAGGGTTTTCAGGGGTTTAGGGTTTAGGGTTCAGGGTTCAGGGTTTTCAGGGTTCAGGGTTCAGGGTTCAGGGTTTAGGGTTTAGGTTCAGGGTTTCAGGGTTTAGGGTTTTGGGTTCAGGGTTCAGGGTTTCAGGGTTCAGGGTTTCAGGGTTTTCAGGGTTCAGGGTTTCAGGGTTTTGGGTTCAGGGTTTCAGGGTTTTGGGTTTCAGGGTTTCAGGGTTTCAGGGTTTAGGGTTCAGGGTTCAGGGTTTTCAGGGTTCAGGGTTCAGGGTTTAGGGTTTTCAGGGTTCAGGGTTCAGGGTTCAGGGTTCAGGGTTCAGGGTTTTAGGGTTTAGGGTTTTCAGGGTTCAGGGTTTAGGGTTCAGGGTTTCAGGGTTCAGGGTTCAGGGTTTTAGGGTTTCAGGGTTTAGGGTTCAGGGTTCAGGGTTCAGGGTTCAGGGTTTCAGGGTTCAGGGTTCAGGGTTCAGGGTTTTGGGTTTAGGGTTTCAGGGTTTCAGGGTTTAGGGTTCAGGGTTTTGGGTTTAGGGTTCAGGGTTTAGGGTTTAGGGTTTCAGGGTTTTAGGGTTCAGGGTTTCAGGGTTTAGGGTTCAGGGTTCAGGGTTTAGGGTTCAGGGTTTAGGGTTCAGGGTTTAGGGTCCAGGGTTTCAGGGTTTAGGGTTTAGGGTTTAGGGTTCAGGGTTTTGGGTTTAGGGTTTAGGGTTCAGGGTTTAGGGTTCAGGGTTCAGGGTTTTAGGGTTCAGGGTTCAGGGTTTAGGTTCAGGGTTTAGGGTTTTGGGTTCAGGGTTTAGGGTTCAGGGTTCAGGGTTTCAGGGTTCAGGGTTCAGGGTTTAGGGTTTAGGGTTCAGGGTTCAGGGTTCAGGGTTCAGGGTTCAGGGTTTTCAGGGTTTAGGGTTTTGGGTCCAGGGTTTCAGGGTTTCAGGGTTCAGGGTTTCAGGGTTCAGGGTTTAGGGTTTAGGGTTCAGGGTTTTAGGGTTTCAGGGTTTAGGGTTTGGGTTCAGGGTTTAGGGTTTAGGGTTCAGGGTTTAGGGTTTTCAGGGTTCAGGGTTTAGGGTTTCAGGGTTTTGGGTTTAGGGTTTTGGGGTTCAGGGTTTAGGGTTTCAGGGTTTAGGGTTTTGGGTCAGGGTTCAGGGTTTTGGTTCAGGGTTTTCAGGGTTCAGGGTTTAGGGTTCAGGGTTCAGGGTTCAGGGTCCAGGGTTCAGGGTTCAGGGTTTAGGTTCAGGGTTCAGGGTTTAGGGTTTAGGGTTCAGGGTTCAGGGTTCAGGGTTCAGGGTTTAGGGTTTAGGGTTCAGGGTTTTCAGGGTTTAGGGTTCAGGGTTCAGGGTTCAGGGTTCAGGGTTTCAGGGTTCAGGGTTCAGGGTTCAGGGTTCAGGGTTTCAGGGTTCAGGGTTCAGGGTTCAGGGTTTCAGGGTTTAGGGTTTAGGGTTCAGGGTTTAGGGTTTAGGGTTTAGGGTTCAGGGTTCAGGGTTCAGGGTTTCAGGGTTCAGGGTTCAGGGTTTCAGGGTTTAGGGTTTAGGTTCAGGGTTCAGGGTTCAGGGTTCAGGGTTTAGGTTCAGGGTTCAGGGTTTTGGGTTCAGGGTTTAGGGTCAGGGTTTAGGGTTCAGGGTTTTGGGTTCAGGGTTCAGGGTTCAGGGTTCAGGGTTCAGGGTTCAGGGTTCAGGGGTTCAGGGTTCAGGGTTCAGGGTTTAGGGTCCAGGGTTTTGGGTTCAGGGTTCAGGGTTCAGGGTTTAGGGTCCAGGGTTTCAGGGTTCAGGGTTTTCAGGGTTCAGGGTTTAGGGTTTAGGGTTCAGGGTTTAGGGTTCAGGGTTCAGGGTTCAGGGTTTTGGGTTTAGGTTCAGGGTTCAGGGTTTTGGGTTTAGGGTTCAGGGTTTCAGGGTTTAGGGTTTAGGGTTCAGGGTTTCAGGGTTTTAGGGTTTCAGGGTTCAGGGTTTCAGGGTTCAGGGTTCAGGGTTCAGGGTTTAGGGTTTTGGGTTCAGGGTTCAGGGTTTCAGGGTTTCAGGGTTTAGGGTTTAGGGTCCAGGGTTCAGGGTTCAGGGTTCAGGGTTCAGGGTTCAGGGTTTTGGGTTCAGGGTTTCAGGGTTTTAGGGTTTAGGGTTCAGGGTTCAGGGTTTCAGGGTTCAGGGTTCAGGGTTCAGGGTTCAGGGTTCAGGGTTTCAGGGTTTTAGGGTTTAGGGTTCTGGGTTCAGGGTTTAGGGTTCAGGGTTCAGGGTTCAGGGTTCAGGGTTCAGGGTTTAGGGTTCAGGGTTTAGGGTTCAGGGTTTAGGGTTTCAGGGTTTAGGGTCAGGGTTCAGGGTTTTTTTTTTTTTTTTTTTTTTTTTTTTTTTTTTTTTTTTTTTTGGTAAACGCCCTTGTGGTGGGCAGGGGCTGAGCAACACCCCCAGGCCTTAACATAAATAATCAAAACAACAACAAAGAAAGTACATGGAGGGGGACATAAACCTTACCTCCGATCCTATGGTGGTTCATAGGTCGGCCATCCTACTAAGGTTAGCCAACCCATCCCCGATACTAAAATGGAAACCTAGAAACTATGCACCTACCGGAGAGGACTCCTCTCCAATACATAAATTCTAGGAAAGCAGTAAATGAGGGAGACTCTCCCTTTACAAAGAAAGACCTATTCTAGAAAAAGAAAAAGCCTATCTGAAAAGGAAGGGTTAACAGACAAAAGATGGTATAGAAACATCCATGCCGAGCTTGGATACACACCAAGCAATTTACAACATCTCATGGTGGTTCTTTGATCCTCCTAGTCTTCCTCCTTCTGAAGTTAGGCAAGCCCATTTTGTCCGTCGTGAGGTAACCCCTGATGTGTACCGGTAAGTCCTGTAGACAAGAGAAATGAACTGCGATAGTAGTGGTGTGGCTATGTTTAGACAGTGCATCAGCAACGGTATTGCCCTCTCTTAGTACGTGACGACACGAGAAGGTGTGAAGCTGTCTGATCGTGTCCTGCAGTCTGAGAAAAGTGTGGTGTAGATGCCAAGGGGGGGCAAAAGTGCCCCTAATCCAACCGACTAGAAGCTCCGAATCAACCTCGAGGATGACGCCTGAGTGGCCATTGTGAAGGCACCAAGTGAGACCTATATAGGATGATTCCAACTCCGCCTGGTTATTTGTCCCTTCCCCAAGGGGAGCAGCATAAGCATGAATCAGATCCCCATGACAATCCCTGATGATACCTCCTGCCCCAATCTTTCCCGGATTGCCAAGAGCACTACCATCGGTGTTGAGTTTGACCAGTCCAGGAGCCGGTCTGGACCATTGGACTCTGGTGACTCTAATCTCGTGTGTACATGATTCCACTCTAGCACTAAGTTCTCTCCAGTTCGAAGGCCAGTGTACGTATGGGAAAACCGTCGTCAAGAGTTTGTAGATATCACTAATAATACCGTACTTCACCCTCAACAAGTTTGACTGTTTGGAACCATACTTCGCTGCACACCTGTTCTTCCAAAGGTTCCAGCAAATGAAGATCGGGAGGGATCTAAGTAGAGTGTTGTGGGGGTCACTACCGTGCTTCTGAGCCCACCAGTGCATTAGAAGGGCCCTGAGGGGCATATCGCGGTGTCTGAAACCCATAGCTGTAGAGAAGGGGGTCCAAACTGCAGTAGCAAATTTACCGGAGACCATGACATGTTGAACATCCTCATAGCCTCTGTCTCGACAGCAAACACATTCTGTACTGGCCTCCGGATCAAACCTCAGGATTCTGGCTGCTGTAGGGAGCTTATTCCTAAGCGCCCTCCATAATGTAAAGGAGGATTTAAATGGTACATGCTTCTGCCAGGTTCTTCTGTCAATGATAGTGGTCTGTTTGGATCTCCTTATCATCGCCCAAGCCGAAGTAGAAGTGAAAATACCCGAGGTAGTGGCCTTCCAAAAAGGCTGATCAGGTCTGTCCGGGTGGAATAGAATCTGAGTGTTCATAATTTGTGTGACCAAGTGTTGAGGGAGATGCTGCTGTAGCCGATTTATCCTCCACTGACCCTGGTTTAGGAATTCCGAAACTGCCGCCTTGCCCGGCCTGCCTGGCAATATCCTATGGGTAGCAAGAGGTCCAGTACCGAGCCAGTTATCCCACCAAAAACTAGAGCTGCCGGAGTAAACCTTCCACAAGAGGTTTTCCTCAGCCCTCTGCTTGTTAGTCATGAGTTTCTTCCAGCTTTGAGAATCACCAGAGTCCCACTTTTTTGAGACCGGATGGGAACGCTGGCAATATTTGGCTAGAAGAAAGTCCCTCCAAAGAGATTCCTTAGTTCGGAAATTCCACCACTGTTTAAGTTCAAAGGATTTACAAACTTCGTGAATCTTCCTGAATCCTACCCCACCTTCATCGTAGGGGTAGCATAAGGTGTCCCAAGAAGCCCAGTGATACCTCTTTCTACCATTTTTCATGCCCCAAAAGAAGTCAGCTGTTAACTTCTCAATCTCGTCCAGAACCGTTTTAGGAGGAGAGATGGAGCTGAGCAAGTGGACAGGGAGTGACTGGAGAACGTAT
Organism: Datura wrightii; assembly: GCA_035772735.1. Taxonomy (NCBI): domain Eukaryota; kingdom Viridiplantae; phylum Streptophyta; class Magnoliopsida; order Solanales; family Solanaceae; genus Datura; species Datura wrightii. Next base: position 24,446 of record JASDFA010000453.1, on the reverse strand, counting down.
TTGATGAGAGTAGCTTTTCCCCCATAACTTAGCATTTTTGACTGCCACCCAGAAATCCTTCCTACCACTTTAGAAATAAGGTTTGAGAAGTAGACAATCCTCTGTGTCCCGATATATAGCGGGCAACCCAAATAGGTGATGGGGGGGGTTCAGGGTTCAGGGTTCAGGGTTTTGGGTTCAGGGTTCAGGGTTTCAGGGTTCAGGGTTCAGGGTTCAGGGTTTCAGGGTTCAGGGTTTAGGGTTCAGGGTTCAGGGTTCAGGGTTCAGGGTTTAGGGTTTAGGGTCCAGGGTTTAGGGTTCAGGGTTCAGGGTTCAGGGTTTAGGGTTCAGGGTTTTGGGTTCAGGGTTCAGGGTTTAGGGTTTTGGGTTCAGGGTTTCAGGGTTTAGGGTTTAGGGTTCAGGGTTTCAGGGTTCAGGGTTCAGGGTTTCAGGGTTCAGGGTTTCAGGGTTCAGGGTTCAGGGTTCAGGGTTTCAGGGTTCAGGGTTTCAGGGTTCAGGGTTTAGGGTCCAGGGTTTAGGGTTCAGGGTTCAGGGTTCAGGGTTCAGGGTTTAGGGTTTCATGGTTTTGGGTCAGGGTTTAGGGTTTAGGGTTCAGGGTTTAGGGTTCAGGGTTCAGGGTTTAGGGTTCAGGGTTCAGGGTTCAGGGTTCAGGGTTTCAGGGTTTAGGGTCCAGGGTTCAGGGTTTAGGTTCAGGGTTCAGGGTTCAGGGTTTCAGGGTTCAGGGTTCAGGGTTTAGGGTTCAGGGTTTTAGGGTTCAGGGTTTTAGGGTTTTCAGGGTTCAGGGTTTAGGGTTCAGGGTTTCAGGGTTCAGGGTTTAGGGTTTAGGGTTTCAGGGTTCAGGGTTTCAGGGTTCAGGGTTCAGGGTTCAGGGTTTAGGGTTTTCAGGGTTCAGGGTTCAGGGTTTTGGGTTCAGGGTTTTCAGGGTTTCAGGGTTCAGGGTTCAGGGTTTAGGGTCCAGGGTTTCGGGGTTTAGGGTTCAGGGTTTCAGGGTTCAGGGTCCAGGTTCAGGGTTTAGGGTTCAGGGTTTCAGGGTTCAGGGTTCAGGGTTTAGGGTTTAGGGTTCAGGGTTTCAGGGTTCAGGGTTTAGGGTTCAGGGTTTAGGGTTCAGGGTTTCAGGGTTTCAGGGTTTTAGGGTTTCAGGGTTTCAGGGTTCAGGGTTCAGGGTTCAGGGTTTCAGGGTTCAGGGTTCAGGGTTTAGGGTTTTGGGTTCAGGGTTTAGGGTTCAGGGTTCAGGGTTCAGGGTTCAGGGTTCAGGGTTCAGGGTTTTGGGTTTAGGGTTTAGGGTTTAGGGTTCAGGGTTCAGGGTTTTCAGGGTTCAGGGTTCAGGGTTTTCAGGGTTTTCAGGGTTCAGGGTTTTAGGGTTTCAGGGTTTCAGGGTTTTGGGTTTAGGGTTCAGGGTTCAGGGTTCAGGGTTCAGGGTTCAGGGTTTCAGGGTTCAGGGTTTTCAGGGTTCAGGGTTTCAGGGTTTCAGGGTTCAGGGTTTTCAGGGTTCAGGGTTCAGGGTTTCAGGGTTCAGGGTTCAGGGTTCAGGGTTCAGGGTTCAGGGTTCAGGGTTCAGGGTTCAGGGTTCAGGGTTTTCAGGGTTTCAGGGTTCAGGGTTCAGGGTTCAGGGTTTCAGGGTTTCAGGGTTCAGGGTTTAGGGTTTCAGGGTTCAGGGTTCAGGGTTTCAGGGTTCAGGGTTCAGGGTTCAGGGTTTCAGGGTTTAGGGTTTAGGGTTCAGGGTTCAGGGTTCAGGGTTCAGGGTTTAGGGTTCAGGGTTTCAGGGTTCAGGGTTCAGGGTTCAGGGTTTCAGGGTTTAGGGTTTAGGGTTTCAGGGTTCAGGGTTCAGGGTTCAGGGTTTCAGGGTTCAGGGTTCAGGGTTCAGGGTTTTGGTTCAGGGTTTCAGGGTTTAGGGTTTTAGGTTCAGGGTTTCAGGGTTTTAGGTTCAGGGTTTCAGGGTTCAGGGTTCAGGGTTCAGGGTTCAGGGTTCAGGGTTTTAGGGTTTCAGGGTTCAGGGTTCAGGGTTCAGGGTTCAGGGTTTAGGGTTTAGGGTTCAGGGTTTAGGGTTTAGGGTTCAGGGTTCAGGGTTCAGGGTTCAGGGTTCAGGGTTCAGGGTTCAGGGTTCAGGGTTTTCAGGGTTTTGGGTTCAGGGTTCAGGGTTCAGGGTTTAGGGTTTAGGGTTTCAGGGTTCAGGGTTCAGGGTTTAGGGTTTAGGGTTTAGGGTCCAGGGTTTTCAGGGTTTAGGGTTTTAGGGTTTTGGGTTCAGGGTTCAGGGTTTCAGGGTTCAGGGTTCAGGGTTCAGGGTTTTGGGTTCAGGGTTTTGGGTTCAGGGTTTCAGGGTTTCAGGGTTCAGGGTTCAGGGTTTTCAGGGTTCAGGGTTCAGGGTTCAGGGTTTAGGGTTCAGGGTTCAGGGTTCAGGGTTCAGGGTTCAGGGTTCAGGGTTCAGGGTTCAGGGTTCAGGGTTCAGGGTTCAGGGTTCAGGGTTCAGGGTTCAGGGTTCAGGGTTCAGGGTTTCAGGGTTCAGGGTTCAGGGTTCAGGGTTTTGGGTTCAGGGTTTAGGGTTTTGGGTTCAGGGTTCAGGGTTTTAGGGTTTCAGGGTTTCAGGGTTTAGGTTCAGGGTTCAGGGTTCAGGGTTCAGGGTTCAGGGTTTTAGGTTCAGGGTTTCAGGGTTCAGGGTTCAGGGTTTAGGGTTCAGGGTTCAGGGTTTTAGGGTTCAGGGTTTAGGGTTTAGGGTTTAGGGTTCAGGGTTCAGGGTTCAGGGTTTAGGTTCAGGGTTTAGGGTTTCAGGGTTCAGGGTTCAGGGTTTCAGGGTTCAGGGTTCAGGGTTCAGGGTTCAGGGTTTAGGGTTTAGGGTTTAGGGTTCAGGGTTTCAGGGTTTAGGGTTTAGGGTTCAGGGTTCAGGGTTCAGGGTTTAGGGTTTCAGGGTTTTGGGTTTAGGGTTTAGGGTTTAGGGTTCAGGGTTCAGGGTTCAGGGTTTCAGGGTTCAGGGTTTAGGGTTTTGGGTTCAGGGTTTCAGGGTTTTGGGTTCAGGGTTTAGGGTTCAGGGTTTAGGGTTTAGGGTTCAGGGTTCAGGGTTTAGGGTTTAGGGTCCAGGGTTTTAGGGTTTAGGGTTCAGGGTTTAGGGTTTCAGGGTTCAGGGTCCAGGGTTTTAGGGTTCAGGGTTCAGGGTTCAGGGTTTCAGGGTTCAGGGTTCAGGGTTCAGGGTTCAGGGTTCAGGGTTTAGGGTTTCAGGGTTTAGGGTTCAGGGTTTCAGGGTTTCAGGGTTTTGGGTTTAGGGTTCAGGGTTCAGGGTTCAGGGTTTAGGGTTTAGGGTTTTCAGGGTTCAGGGTTTCAGGGTTTAGGGTTCAGGGTTCAGGGTTCAGGGTTCAGGGTTCAGGGTTCAGGGTTCAGGGTTCAGGGTTCAGGGTTCAGGGTTTAGGGTTTCAGGGTTTCAGGGTTCAGGGTCAGGGTTTCAGGGTTCAGGGTTCAGGGTTTAGGGTTCAGGGTTTAGGGTTTAGGGTTTCAGGGTTCAGGGTTCAGGGTTCAGGGTTCAGGGTTCAGGGTTCAGGGTTCAGGGTTTAGGGTTTCAGGGTTTCAGGGTTCAGGGTTTTGGGTTCAGGGTTTAGGGTTTAGGGTTTAGGGTTTTGGGTTTAGGGTTTAGGGTTTCAGGGTTTTCAGGGTTCAGGGTTTCAGGGTTCAGGGTTTTGGGTTTAGGGTTCAGGGTTCAGGGTTCAGGGTTTAGGGTTCAGGGTTCAGGGTTTAGGGTTCAGGGTTTCAGGGTTTAGGGTCACAGGGTTCAGGGTTCAGGGTTCAGGGTTTTAGGGTTTCAGGGTTTTGGGTTTAGGGTTTCAGGGTTTAGGTCCAGGGTTTTGGGTTCAGGGTTCAGGGTTCAGGGTTTAGGGTTCAGGGTTTCAGGGTTTAGGGTTCAGGGTTCAGGGTTTTGGGTTTAGGGTTCAGGGTTTTCAGGGTTTAGGGTTTAGGGTTTCAGGGTTCAGGGTTCAGGGTTCAGGGTTCAGGGTTCAGGGTTTTGGGTTTCGGGGTTTAGGGTTTAGGGTTTCAGGGTTTCAGGGTTTCAGGGTTCAGGGTTCAGGGTTCAGGGTTCAGGGTTCAGGGTTCAGGGTTTTCAGGGTTCAGGGTTTAGGGTTTAGGGTTTAGGGTTCAGGGTCCAGGGTTCAGGGTTTCAGGGTTCAGGGTTCAGGGTTCAGGGTTTTGGGTTTAGGGTTTCAGGGTTCAGGGTTCAGGGTTCAGGGTTCAGGGTTCAGGGTTCAGGGTTTCAGGGTTCAGGGTTCAGGGTTCAGGGTTCAGGGTTTAGGGTTTTGGGTTTAGGGTTTAGGGTTCAGGGTTTAGGGTTTTGGGTCCAGGGTTCAGGGTTCAGGGTTTAGGGTTTAGGGTTTTCAGGGTTTAGGGTTCAGGGTTCAGGGTTTAGGGTTCAGGGTTCAGGGTTCAGGGTTTTGGTTCAGGGTTCAGGGTTCAGGGTTTTCAGGGTTTCAGGGTTTCAGGGTTCAGGGTTCAGGGTTTCAGGGTTCAGGGTTCAGGGTTCAGGGTTCAGGGTTCAGGGTTTCAGGGTTCAGGGTTTTAGGGTTTCAGGGTTCAGGGTTCAGGGTTTTAGGGTTTTCAGGGTTTCAGGGTTCAGGGTTTTAGGGTTTTGGGTTCAGGGTTTTGGGTTCAGGGTTCAGGGTTCAGGGTTTAGGTTCAGGGTTTTCAGGGTTCAGGGTTTTAGGGTTCAGGGTTTCAGGGTTCAGGGTTCAGGGTTTAGGGTTCAGGGTTTTAGGGTTTAGGGTTCAGGGTTTAGGGTTCAGGGTTCAGGGTTCAGGGTTCAGGGTTCAGGGTTCAGGGTTCAGGGTTCAGGGTTCAGGGTTCAGGGTTTAGGGTTTCAGGGTTTAGGGTTTAGGGTTCAGGGTTTAGGGTTCAGGGTTCAGGGTTTAGGGTTCAGGGTTCAGGGTTCAGGGTTCAGGGTTCAGGGTTCAGGGTTCAGGGTTTCAGGGTTCAGGGTTCAGGGTTCAGGGTTCAGGGTTTCAGGGTTCAGGGTTCAGGGTTCAGGGTTCAGGGTTCAGGGTTCAGGGTTTAGGGTTTAGGGTTCAGGGTTTAGGGTTCAGGGTTCAGGGTTCAGGGTTCAGGGTTCAGGGTTCAGGGTTCAGGGTTCAGGGTTCAGGGTTTAGGGTTTTCAGGGTTTTGGGTTCAGGGTTCAGGGTTTTCAGGGTTTAGGGTTCAGGGTTCAGGGTTCAGGGTTTAGGGTTCAGGGTTCAGGGTTCAGGGTTTCAGGGTTCAGGGTTCAGGGTTTCAGGGTTCAGGGTTCAGGGTTCAGGGTTTTCAGGGTTCAGGGTTCAGGGTTCAGGGTTCAGGGTTTCAGGGTTCAGGGTTCAGGGTTCAGGGTTCAGGGTTTCAGGGTTTAGGGTTTAGGGTTCAGGGTTTAGGGTTCAGGGTTCAGGGTTCAGGGTTTAGGGTTCAGGGTTTTGGGTTTCAGGGTTTAGGGTTCAGGGTTCAGGGTTCAGGGTTTCAGGGTTTAGGGTTCAGGGTTTAGGTTCAGGGTTTTCAGGGTTTTCAGGGTTCAGGGTTCAGGGTTCAGGGTTCAGGGTTTAGGGTTTTCAGGGTTCAGGGTTCAGGGTTCAGGGTTTAGGGTTTCAGGGTTTTCAGGGTTCAGGGTTTTGGGTTTAGGGTTTAGGGTTCAGGGTTCAGGGTTCAGGGTTTCAGGGTTTAGGGTTTCAGGGTTCAGGGTTTAGGGTTTCAGGGTTCAGGGTTCAGGGTTTAGGGTCCAGGGTTTTGGGTTCAGGGTTTCAGGGTTTTGGGTCCAGGGTTTAGGGTTCAGGGTTCAGGGTTCAGGGTTCAGGGTTCAGGGTTCAGGGTTTCAGGGTTTAGGTTCAGGGTTCAGGGTTTTAGGGTTTTGGGTTTAGGGTTTAGGGTTCAGGGTTTAGGGTTCAGGGTCAGGGTTTCAGGGTTTTGGGTTCAGGGTTCAGGGTTTAGGGTTCAGGGTTCAGGGTCCAGGGTTTCAGGGTTCAGGGTTTAGGGTCCAGGGTTCAGGGTTTAGGGTTTCAGGGTTTAGGGTTTAGGGTTCAGGGTTCAGGGTTCAGGGTTCAGGGTTTAGGGTTCAGGGTTCAGGGTTCAGGGTTTCAGGGTTCAGGGTTCAGGGTTCAGGGTTCAGGGTTCAGGGTTCAGGGTTTAGGGTTTCAGGGTTCAGGGTTTCAGGGTTTCAGGGTTTAGGTTCAGGGTTTCAGGGTTTAGGGTTTAGGGTTCAGGGTTTTGGGTTCAGGGTTCAGGGTTTAGGGTTTAGGGTTTTGGGTTTCAGGGTTTTGGGTTCAGGGTTTCAGGGTTTTCAGGGTTTTCAGGGTTTCAGGGTTCAGGGTTCAGGGTTCAGGGTTTCAGGGTTCAGGGTTCAGGGTTCAGGGTTTTCAGGGTTCAGGGTTTTAGGGTTCAGGGTTTCAGGGTTTCAGGGTTCAGGGTTTCAGGGTTCAGGGTTCAGGGTTCAGGGTTCAGGGTTTCAGGGTTTTAGGGTTCAGGTTCAGGGTTTTGGGTTTCAGGGTTTCAGGGTTCAGGGTTCAGGGTTCAGGGTTTCAGGGTTTCAGGGTTCAGGGTTTAGGTTCAGGGTTCAGGGTTTCAGGGTTTTGGGTTTAGGGTTTTCAGGGTTCAGGGTTCAGGGTTTCAGGGTTTTGGTTCAGGGTTCAGGGTTTCAGGGTTCAGGGTTCAGGGTTCAGGGTTCAGGGTTCAGGGTTCAGGGTTCAGGGTTCAGGGTTCAGGGTTCAGGGTTCAGGGTTCAGGGTTCAGGGTTTAGGGTTCAGGGTTCAGGGTTTAGGGTCCAGGGTTTAGGTTCAGGGTTCAGGGTTTCAGGGTTCAGGGTTCAGGGTTTCAGGGTTCAGGGTTTCAGGGTTCAGGGTTCAGGGTTTAGGGTTTTAGGGTTTAGGGTTCAGGGTTTAGGGTTCAGGGTTCAGGGTTCAGGGTTCAGGGTTTCAGGGTTTCAGGGTTTCAGGGTTTAGGGTTTAGGGTTTTGGGTTCAGGGTTCAGGGTTTCAGGGTTCAGGGTTTAGGGTCAGGGTTTTGGGTTTAGGGTTCAGGGTTCAGGGTTCAGGGTTTCAGGGTTTCAGGGTTCAGGGTTTCAGGGTTTTAGGGTCCAGGGTTTAGGGTTCAGGGTTCAGGGTTCAGGGTTTTAGGGTTCAGGGTTCAGGGTTCAGGGTTTAGGGTTTAGGGTTTAGGGTTCAGGGTTCAGGGTTTTGGGTTCAGGGTTTAGGGTTCAGGGTTCAGGGTTCAGGGTTCAGGGTTCAGGGTTTAGGGTTCAGGGTTCAGGGTTCAGGGTTCAGGGTTCAGGGTTCAGGGTTTAGGTCCAGGGTTCAGGGTTCAGGGTTCAGGGTTCAGGGTTCAGGGTTCAGGGTTTAGGGTTCAGGGTTTTGGGTTCAGGGTTTCAGGGTTTTAGGGTTTCAGGGTTTTGGGGTTTCAGGGTTTCAGGGTTCAGGGTTCAGGGTTTAGGGTTTCAGGGTTCAGGGTTTAGGGTTTCAGGGTTCAGGGTTTAGGGTTCAGGGTTTCAGGGTTCAGGGTTCAGGGTTTCAGGGTTTCAGGGTTTCAGGGTTCAGGGTTCAGGGTTCAGGGTTTTCAGGGTTCAGGGTTTAGGGTTCAGGGTTTCAGGGTTCAGGGTTTAGGGTTCAGGGTTTAGGGTTTCAGGGTTTAGGGTTTAGGGTTTAGGGTTCAGGGTTTCAGGGTTTTGGGTTTAGGGTTTTGGGTTCAGGGTTCAGGGTTCAGGGTTTAGGGTTTCAGGGTTTTTGGTTCAGGGTTTCAGGGTTCAGGGTTTAGGGTTTAGGGTTTAGGGTTTAGGTTCAGGGTTTAGGGTTCAGGGTTTTCAGGGTTTAGGGTTTAGGGTTTCAGGGTTTTCAGGGTTTAGGGTTCAGGGTTTTAGGTTCAGGGTTCAGGGTTCAGGGTTCAGGGTTCAGGGGTTCAGGGTTTAGGGTCCAGGGTTCAGGGTTCAGGGTTCAGGGTTTAGGGTTTAGGGTTCAGGGTTCAGGGTTCAGGGTTCAAGGTTCAGGGTTCAGGGTTTAGGGTTCAGGGTTCAGGGTTCAGGGTTCAGGGTTTTGGGTTTAGGGTTCAGGGTTCAGGGTTTTGGGTTTCAGGGTTTCAGGGTTCAGGGTTCAGGGTTTTAGGGTTTCAGGGTTTAGGGTTCAGGGTTCAGGGTTTAGGGTTTTGGGTTTCAGGGTTTCAGGGTTCAGGGTTCAGGGTTCAGGGTTCAGGGTTCAGGGTTCAGGGTTTAGGGTTCAGGGTTCAGGGTTCAGGGTTCAGGGTTTAGGGTTTTGGGTTTAGGGTTTCAGGGTTTCAGGGTTTTCAGGGTTTTCAGGGTTTTCAGGGTTCAGGGTCCAGGGTTTAGGGTTCAGGGTTCAGGGTCCAGGGTTTCAGGGTTCAGGGTTCAGGGTTCAGGGTTCAGGGTTCAGGGTTTTCAGGGTTCAGGGTTTAGGGTTTAGGGTTTTGGGTTTAGGGTTCAGGGTTCAGGGTTTCAGGGTTCAGGGTTTCAGGGTTCAGGGTTCAGGGTTCAGGGTTTAGGGTTTAGGGTTTTCAGGGTTTAGGGTTTCAGGGTTTAGGGTTTAGGGTTCAGGGTTTCAGGGTTCAGGGTTCAGGGTTTCAGGGTTCAGGGTTCAGGGTTCAGGGTTTAGGGTTCAGGGTTTCAGGGTTCAGGGTTCAGGGTTCAGGGTTCAGGGTTCAGGGTTTTCAGGGTTCAGGGTTTAGGGTTTTGGGGTTTAGGGTTTAGGGTTCAGGGTTTCAGGGTTTCAGGGTTCAGGGTTCAGGGTTTAGGGTTTCAGGGTTTTCAGGGTTTAGGGTTCAGGGTTTCAGGGTTCAGGGTTCAGGGTTCAGGGTTCAGGGTTTAGGGTTTCAGGGTTCAGGGTTCAGGGTTTAGGGTTTAGGGTTCAGGGTTCAGGGTTTAGGTTCAGGGTTCAGGGTTCAGGGTTCAGGGTTCAGGGTTCAGGGTTTAGGGTTCAGGGTTTAGGGTTTCAGGGTTTCAGGGTTTCAGGGTTCAGGGTTTCAGGGTTTAGGGTTTTAGGGTTCAGGGTTTAGGGTTTAGGGTTCAGGGTTTTAGGTTCAGGGTTTCAGGGTTTCAGGGTTTTGGGTTTCAGGGTTTTCAGGGTTCAGGGTTCAGGGTTTAGGGTTTTAGGGTTTTGGGTTTAGGGTTTCAGGGTTTTGGGTTCAGGGTTTTGGGTCCAGGGTTCAGGGTTTTGGGTTCAGGGTTCAGGGTTCAGGGTTCAGGGTTCAGGGTTCAGGGTTTCAGGGTTTCAGGGTTTCAGGGTTCAGGGTTTAGGGTTCAGGGTTCAGGGTTCAGGGTTCAGGGTTCAGGGTTCAGGGTTCAGGGTTCAGGGTTCAGGGTTTAGGGTTCAGGGTTCAGGGTTTCAGGGTTTAGGGTCCAGGGTTCAGGGTTCAGGGTTTTCAGGGTTTAGGGTTTTCAGGGTTTTCAGGGTTTTCAGGGTTTCAGGGTTCAGGGTTTCAGGGTTCAGGGTTCAGGGTTCAGGGTTTCAGGGTTTAGGGTTTAGGGTTCAGGGTTTAGGGTTTTGGGTTTGGTTCAGGGTTTTGGGTTCAGGGTTCAGGGTTCAGGGTTTCAGGGTTTAGGTTCAGGGTTCAGGGTTTAGGGTTTAGGGTTCAGGGTTCAGGGTTTCAGGGTTCAGGGTTCAGGGTTCAGGGTTTAGGGTTTCAGGGTTTCAGGGTTTAGGGTTCAGGGTTTCAGGGTTCAGGGTTCAGGGTTCAGGGTCCAGGGTTCAGGGTTCAGGGTTTCAGGGTTTTGGGTTCAGGGTTTAGGGTTTCAGGGTTTAGGGTTTCAGGGTTCAGGGTTTCAGGGTTTTGGGTTCAGGGTTCAGGGTTCAGGGTTTAGGGTTTTAGGGTTTTGGGTTCAGGGTTCAGGGTTCAGGGTTCAGGGTTTAGGGTTTAGGGTTTCAGGGTTCAGGGTTCAGGGTTCAGGGTTCGGGTTCAGGGTTTCAGGGTTCAGGGTTTTCAGGGTTTAGGGTTTAGGTTCAGGGTTCAGGGTTCAGGGTTCAGGGTTTAGGGTTTTGGGTTCAGGGTTTCAGGGTTCAGGGTTTCAGGGTTTTAGGGTTCAGGGTTTAGGGTTTCAGGGTTTAGGGTTTCAGGGTTTCAGGGTTCAGGGTTTTAGGGTTTAGGGTTTTCGGGGTTTCAGGGTTTCAGGGTTTAGGGTCCAGGGTTCAGGGTTCAGGGTTTTCAGGGTTTAGGGTTTAGGGTTCAGGGTTCAGGGTTTTGGGTTCAGGGTTTAGGGTTCAGGGTTTCAGGGTTTTGGGTTTAGGGTTCAGGGTTTAGGGTCCAGGGTTTCAGGGTTTTGGGTTCAGGGTTCAGGGTTTAGGGTCCAGGGTTCAGGGTTCAGGGTTCAGGGTTTCAGGGTTTTCAGGGTTTTAGGGTTTTGGGTTCAGGGTTTCAGGGTTTAGGGTTCAGGGTTCAGGGTTCAGGGTTCAGGGTTCAGGGTTTCAGGGTTCAGGGTTCAGGGTTCAGGGTTCAGGGTTCAGGGTTCAGGGTTCAGGGTTCAGGGTTCAGGGTTCAGGGTTCAGGGTTCAGGGTTTCAGGGTTCAGGGTTCAGGGTTCAGGGTTCAGGGTTTCAGGGTTTAGGGTTTAGGGTTCTGGGTTCAGGGTTTCAGGGTTTTCAGGGTTTTAGGGTTTTCAGAATCAGGGTTTTGGGTCAGGGTTCAGGGTTTAGGGTTTTGGGTTTAGGGTTTTGGGTTTAGGGTTCAGGGTTTCAGGGTTCAGGGTTCAGGGTTCAGGGTTCAGGGTTTAGGGTTTCAGGGTTCAGGGTTCAGGGTTTTAGGGTTCAGGGTTCAGGGTTCAGGGTTTAGGGTTCAGGGTTCAGGGTTTAGGGTTTAGGGTTTCAGGGTTTCAGGGTTTTCAGGGTTCAGGGTTCAGGGTTCAGGGTTCAGGGTTCAGGGTTTAGGGTTCAGGGTTTAGGGTTCAGGGTTTAGGTTCAGGGTTTCAGGGTTTCAGGGTTCAGGGTTCAGGGTTTTCAGGGTTCAGGGTTTAGGTTCAGGGTTTTGGGTTCAGGGTTCAGGGTTCAGGGTTTTAGGGTTCAGGGTTCAGGGTTCAGGGTTCAGGGTTCAGGGTTTTGGGTTTCAGGGTTTCAGGGTTTAGGTTTAGGGTTCAGGGTTTCAGGGTTTCAGGTTTTCAGGGTTTTCAGGGTTCAGGGTTTCAGGGTTCAGGGTTCAGGGTTCAGGGTTCAGGGTTCAGGGTTTTTGGTTCAGGGTTCAGGGTTTCAGGGTTCAGGGTTCAGGGTTCAGGGTTTTCAGGGTTCAGGGTTCAGGGTTTTAGGGTTTAGGGTTTTGGGTTCAGGGTTTAGGGTTCAGGGTTTCAGGGTTTCAGGGTTCAGGGTTTTCAGGGGTTCAGGGTTTAGGGTTTCAGGGTTTTGGGTTCAGGGTTTAGGGTTCAGGGTTCAGGGTTCAGGGTTCAGGGTTCAGGGTTTTCAGGGTTCAGGGTTCAGGGTTTTCAGGGTTCAGGGTTCAGGGTTCAGGGTTTCAGGGTTCAGGGTTTAGGGTTTCAGGGTTTTCAAGGGTTTCAGGGTTTCAGGGTTTTGGGTTCAGGGTTTCAGGGTTTCAGGGTTCAGGGTTCAGGGTTTAGGGTTCAGGGTTTCAGGGTTTCAGGGTTCAGGGTTCAGGGTTCAGGTTCAGGGTTCAGGGTTTCAGGGTTTCAGGGTTCAGGGTTTAGGGTTTTGGGTTTAGGGTTCAGGGTTTAGGGTTCAGGGTTCAGGGTTCAGGGTTTCAGGGTTCAGGGTTCAGGGTTCAGGGTTTAGGGTTTCAGGGTTCAGGGTTTTGGGTTCAGGGTTTTAGGGTTCAGGGTTCAGGGTTTCAGGGTTTAGGGTCCAGGGTTCAGGGTTCAGGGTTCAGGGTTCAGGGTTCAGGGTTCAGGGTTCAGGGTTCAGGGTTCAGGGTTCAGGGTTCAGGGTTCAGGGTTCAGGGTTCAGGGTTCAGGGTTCAGGGTTTAGGGTTTTCAGGGTTTCAGGGTTCAGGGTTTAGGGTTCAGGGTTTGGGTTCAGGGTTTTGGGTTCAGGGTTTAGGGTTCAGGGTTAGGGTTTCAGGGTTCAGGGTTCAGGGTTTCAGGGTTTCAGGGTTCAGGGTTTAGGGTTCAGGGTTTCAGGGTTTTGGGTTCAGGGTTCAGGGTTCAGGGTTTAGGGTTCAGGGTTCAGGGTTTAGGGTTCAGGGTTCAGGGTTCAGGGTTCAGGGTTTAGGGTTCAGGGTTCAGGGTTTCAGGGTTCAGGGTTCAGGGTTCAGGGTTCAGGGTTTCAGGGTTTCAGGGTTCAGGGTTCAGGGTTCAGGGTTCAGGGTTTTCAGGGTTTCGGGTTTAGGGTTTCAGGGTTCAGGGTTCAGGGTTCAGGGTTCAGGGTTCAGGGTTCAGGTTTAGGGTTCAGGGTTTCAGGGTTCAGGGTTTCAGGGTTCAGGGTTCAGGGTTTAGGGTTCAGGGTTCAGGGTTCAGGGTTTAGGGTTCAGGGTTTTCAGGGTTCAGGGTTTAGGTCCAGGGTTTAGGGTTTAGGGTTTAGGGTTTAGGGTTTAGGGTTCAGGGTTTGGGTTCAGGGTTCAGGGTTCAGGGTTCAGGGTTCAGGGTTTAGGGTTTAGGGTTTAGGGTCAGGGTTTCAGGGTTTTGGGTTCAGGGTTTAGGGTTTAGGGTTTCAGGGTTCAGGGTTTAGGGTTTTCAGGGTTTAGGGTTCAGGGTTCAGGGTTTAGGGTTTAGGGTTTTCAGGGTTTTCAGGGTTTCAGGGTTTAGGGTTTAGGGTTCAGGGTTCAGGGTTTCAGGGTTCAGGGTTCAGGGTTCAGGGTCAGGGTTTCAGGGTTTAGGGTTCAGGGTTTAGGGTTTTCAGGGTTCAGGGTTTTCAGGGTTTAGGGTTCAGGGTTTTCAGGGTTTCAGGGTTCAGGGTTCAGGGTTTCAGGGTTTAGGGTTCAGGGTTCAGGGTTCAGGGTTCAGGGTTTCAGGGTTCAGGGTTCAGGGTTCAGGGTTTCAGGGTTCAGGGTTCAGGGTTTTTGGGTTCAGGGTTCAGGGTTTTCAGGGTTTCAGGGTTTAGGGTTCAGGGTTTAGGGTTCAGGGTTCAGGGTTTAGGGTTTCAGGGTTTAGGTTTTAGGGTTCAGGGTTTAGGGTTTCAGGGTTCAGGGTTCAGGGTTTCAGGGTTTAGGGTTTTGGGTTTAGGGTTTCAGGGTTTAGGGTTTTGGGTTCAGGGTTTAGGGTTTCAGGGTTCAGGTTCAGGGTTCAGGGTTCAGGGTTCAGGGTTCAGGGTTCAGGGTTTAGGTTCAGGGTTCAGGGTTCAGGGTTCAGGGTTCAGGGTTTCAGGGTTCAGGGTTCAGGGTTCAGGGTTCAGGGTTTTAGGGTTTCAGGGTTAAGGGTCCAGGGTTCAGGGTTCAGGGTTCAGGGTTCAGGGTTCAGGGTTCAGGGTTCAGGGTTCAGGGTTCAGGGTCCAGGTTTAGGGTTTCAGGGTTCAGGGTTCAGGGTTTTAGGGTTCAGGGTTCAGGGTTTCAGGGTTCAGGGTTTCAGGGTTTCAGGGTTCAGGGTTCAGGGTTTTGGGTTTAGGGTTCAGGGTTCAGGGTTCAGGGTTCAGGGTTCAGGGTTCAGGGTTCAGGGTTCAGGGTTCAGGGTTCAGGGTTCAGGGTTCAGGGTTTCAGGGTTCAGGGTTTTAGGGTTTTCAGGGTTTCAGGGTTTCAGGGTTTAGGGTTTAGGGTTTTCAGGGTTTTGGGTTTAGGGTTTAGGGTTTAGGGTTTCGGGTTCAGGGTTTAGGGTTCAGGGTTCAGGGTTCAGGGTTCAGGGTTTCAGGGTTCAGGGTTTAGGGTTCAGGGTTTCAGGGTTCAGGGTTTTGGGTTTAGGGTTTTCAGGGTTCAGGGTTTCAGGGTTTTCAGGGTTTCAGGGTTTCAGGGTTTCAGGGTTTCAGGGTTTCAGGGTTTAGGGTTTCAGGTTCAGGGTTTAGGGTTTCAGGGTTTTCAGGGTTTAGGGTTTCAGGGTTTCAGGGTTCAGGGTTCAGGGTTTCAGGGTTTCAGGGTTTAGGGTTCAGGGTTCAGGGTTCAGTGTTCAGGGTTTAGGGTTCAGGGTTTCAGGGTTTCAGGGTTCAGGGTTTCAGGGTTTCAGGGTTTAGGTTCAGGGTTCAGGGTTTAGGGTTCAGGGTTTAGGGTTCAGGTTCAGGGTTTCAGGGTTTAGGGTTTTGGGTTTAGGGTTCAGGGTTTAGGGTTTTAGGGTTCAGGTTTTAGGGTTCAGGGTTCAGGGTTCAGGGTTTCAGGGTTTAGGGTTTCAGGGTTTAGGGTTCAGGGTTCAGGGTTTAGGGTTCAGGGTTCAGGGTTTCAGGGTTCAGGGTTTAGGGTTCAGGGTTTTAGGGTTCAGGGTTTAGGGTTTTGGGTTTAGGGTTTTCAGGGTTTCAGGGTTCAGGGTTCAGGGTTCAGGGTTCAGGGTTCAGGGTTTCAGGGTTTCAGGGTTCAGGGTTTAGGGTTTAGGTTTCAGGGTTTAGGGTTCAGGGTTTCAGGGTTTTAGGGTTCAGGGTTCAGGGTTTCAGGGTTCAGGGTTCAGGGTCCAGGGTTCAGGGTTCAGGGTTTAGGGTTCAGGGTTTCAGGGTTTTGGGTTTAGGGTCAGGGTTCAGGGTTTCAGGGTTTCAGGGTTCAGGGTTCAGGGTTCAGGGTTTCAGGGTTTAGGTTCAGGTTTCAGGGTTCAGGGTTTAGGGTTTCAGGGTTCAGGGTTTCAGGGTTTCAGGGTTTTGGGTTTAGGTTCAGGGTTTCAGGGTTTTGGGTTCAGGGTTCAGGGTTCAGGGTTCAGGGTTCAGGGTTCAGGGTTCAGGGTTTCAGGGTTCAGGGTTTAGGGTTCAGGGTTCAGGGTTAGGGTTCAGGGTTTAGGGTTCAGGGTTCAGGGTTTCAGGGTTCAGGGTTTTGGGTTCAGGGTTCAGGGTTTTAGGGTTTAGGGTTTAGGGTTTAGGGTTCAGGGTTCAGGGTTCAGGGTTCAGGGTTTCAGGGTTTAGGGTTCAGGGTTTAGGGTTCAGGGTTTAGGTTCAGGGTTTAGGGTTCAGGGTTTAGGGTTTAGGTTCAGGGTTTTCAGGGTTCAGGGTTTAGGGTTTTGGTTTAGGGTTTTGGGTTCAGGGTTCAGGGTTTAGGGTTTAGGGTTCAGGGTTTCAGGGTTTTGGGTTTAGGGTTTAGGGTTTCAGGGTTTAGGGTTTCAGGGTTCAGGGTTCAGGGTTCAGGGTTTAGGGTTTAGGGTTTCAGGGTTTCAGGGTTCAGGGTTTCAGGGTTCAGGGTTCAGGGTTCAGGGTTCAGGGTTCAGGGTTTCAGGGTTTAGGGTTTCAGGGTTTCAGGTTCAGGGTTTAGGGTTTTAGGGTTTTGGGTTCAGGGTTCAGGGTTCAGGGTTCAGGGTTTCAGGGTTCAGGGGTTCAGGGTTCAGGGTTCAGGGTTCAGGGTTCAGGGTTCAGGGTTCAGGGTTTAGGGTCCAGGGTTTAGGGTTCAGGGTTCAGGGTTCAGGGTTCAGGGTTTTCAGGGTTTTGGGTTTAGGGTTCAGGGTTCAGGGTTTAGGGTTTTCAGGGTTTTCAGGGTTCAGGGTTTAGGGTTCAGGGTTCAGGGTTCAGGGTTTCAGGGTTCAGGGTTTAGGGTTTCAGGGTTTCAGGGTTCAGGGTTTCAGGGTTCAGGGTTTAGGGTTTTCAGGGTTTAGGGTTTAGGGTTTCAGGGTTTAGGGTTCAGGGTTTTAGGGTTTTGGGTTTCAGGGTTTTGGGTTCAGGGTTCAGGGTTCAGGGTTTCAGGGTTTTCAGGTTTTGGGTTCAGGGTTTAGGGTTTCAGGGTTCAGGGTTCAGGGTTTTCAGGGTTCAGGGTTTTCAGGGTTCAGGTTCAGGGTTTTGGGTTCAGGGTTCAGGGTTTTGGGTTTAGGGTTTAGGGTTCAGGGTTTAGGGTTTCAGGGTTCAGGGTTTAGGGTTTAGGGTTCAGGGTTCAGGGTTTAGGTTCAGGGTTCAGGGTTCAGGGTTCAGGGTTTAGGTTCAGGGTTCAGGGTTTAGGGTTTTAGGGTTTAGGGTTTCAGGGTTCAGGGTCCAGGGTTTCAGGGTTTCAGGGTTCAGGGTTCAGGGTTCAGGGTTTCAGGGTTCAGGGTCCAGGGTTTTGGGTTCAGGGTTTTGGGTTTTCAGGGTTTAGGGTTCAGGGTTTCAGGGTTCAGGGTTCAGGGTTTAGGGTTTAGGGTTCAGGGTTTAGGGTTTCAGGGTTTAGGGTTTTTAGGGTTTTGGTCAGGGTTTAGGGTTCAGGGTTTCAGGGTTCAGGGTTTAGGGTTCAGGGTTTTAGGGTTTCAGGGTTTTCAGGGTTTTCAGGGTTCAGGGTTCAGGGTTTCAGGGTTCAGGGTTCAGGGTTCAGGGTTCAGGGTTCAGGGTTCAGGGTTTAGGGTTTGGGTTTAGGGTTCAGGGTTTTGGGTTTAGGGTTTAGGGTTTAGGGTTTAGGGTCCAGGGTTAGGGTTTAGGGTTTAGGGTTCAGGGTTTCAGGGTTCAGGGTTCAGGGTCAGGGTTTAGGGTTCAGGGTTTAGGGTCCAGGGTTCAGGGTTTCAGGGTTTTAGGTTTAGGGTTCAGGGTTCAGGGTTTAGGGTTTAGGGTTCAGGGTTCAGGGTTTGGGTTTAGGGTTCAGGTTTAGGGTTCAGGGTTTAGGGTTCAGGGTTCAGGGTTTTCAGGGTTCAGGGTTTCAGGGTTCAGGGTTTCAGGGTTTAGGGTTTCAGGGTTTAGGGTTTAGGGTTTCGGGTCAGGTTTCAGGGTTTTGGGTTCAGGGTTTAGGGTTTTGGGTTCAGGGTTTTGGGTTCAGGGTTCAGGGTTAGGGTTCAGGGTTCAGGGTTCAGGGTTCAGGGTTTCAGGGTTCAGGGTTCAGGGTTTTGGGTTTCAGGGTTTTGGGTTCAGGGTTTAGGGTCCAGGGTTTAGGGTTCAGGGTTTCAGGGTTTTAGGGTTTAGGGTTTTCAGGGTTTCAGGGTTTTAGGGTTTAGGGTTTAGGTTCAGGGTTTTGGTTCAGGGTTTTGGGTTCAGGGTTTAGGGTTCAGGGTTTTTGGGTTTTGGTCAGGGTTCAGGGTTCAGGGTTTAGGGTTCAGGGTTCAGGGTTTCAGGGTTTCAGGGTTCAGGGTTTAGGGTTCAGGGTTCAGGGTTCAGGGTTTCAGGGTTCAGGGTTCAGGGTTCAGGGTTCAGGGTTTAGGGTTTAGGGTTTCAGGGTTTTCAGGGTTCAGGGTTCAGGGTTTCAGGGTTTTCAGGGTTTTAGGGTTTCAGGGTTCAGGGTTTAGGGTTCAGGGTTTAGGGTTCAGGGTTCAGGGTTTTCAGGGTTTAGGGTTTCAGGGTTTCAGGGTTCAGGTTTAGGGTTCAGGGTTTTCAGGGTTTAGGGTTCAGGGTTTAGGGTTTTCAGGGTTCAGGGTTTCCGGGTTCAGGGTTTCAGGGTTTTGGGTTCAGGGTTTCAGGGTTCAGGGTTTTTAGTTCAGGGTTCAGGGTTTCAGGGTTCAGGGTTCAGGGTTACAGGGTTCAGGGTTCAGGGTTTAGGGTTTTGGGTTTAGGGTTCAGGTTCAGGGTTCAGGGTTTTGGGTTTAGGGTTCAGGGTTCAGGGTTCAGGGTTCAGGGTTCAGGGTTCAGGGTTTTGGGTTCAGGGTTCAGGGTTTCAGGGTTTCAGGGTTTAGGGTTCAGGGTTTTAGGGTTTAGGGTTTCAGGGTTTCAGGGTTCAGGGTTTCAGGGTTCAGGGTTCAGGGTTTAGGGTTCAGGGTTTAGGGTTTCAGGGTTCAGGGTTTTAGGGTTCAGGGTTTTCAGGGTTCAGGGTTTTCAGGGTTCAGGGTTCAGGGTTCAGGGTTCAGGGTTCAGGGTTCAGGGTTTTAGGGTTCAGGGTTCAGGGTTCAGGGTTCAGGGTTCAGGGTTCAGGGTTCAGGGTTCAGGGTTCAGGGTTCAGGGTTTAGGTTCAGGGTTTCAGGGTTCAGGGTTCAGGGTTCAGGGTTTAGGGTTTCAGGGTTCAGGGTTTAGGGTTCAGGGTTCAGGGTTCAGGGTTCAGGGTTTAGGGTTTAGGGTTCAGGGTTTCAGGGTTCAGGGTTTTCAGGGTTTAGGGTTTAGGGTTTCAGGGTTTTGGGTCAGGGTTCAGGGTTCAGGGTTCAGGGTTAGGGTTTAGGGTTTAGGGTTTTCAGGGTTCAGGGTTTAGGGTTCAGGGTTTTCAGGGTTTAGGGTTTAGGGTCAGGGGTTTGGGTTCAGGGTTCAGGGTTCAGGGTTTTGGGTTCAGGGTTCAGGGTTCAGGGTTCAGGGTTCAGGGTCAGGGTTTAGGGTTTAGGGTTCAGGGTTCAGGGTTTCAGGGTTCAGGGTTCAGGGTTCAGGGTTTAGGGTTCAGGGTTCAGGGTTCAGGGTTTAGGGTTTAGGGTTCAGGGTTTCAGGGTTCAGGGTTCAGGGTTCAGGGTTTCAGGGTTCAGGGTTCAGGGTTTAGGGTTTCAGGGTTCAGGGTTCAGGGTTCAGGGTTCAGGGTTCAGGGTTTCAGGGTTCAGGGTTCGGGTTTAGGGTTCAGGGTTTTAGGGTTTTGGGTTCAGGGTTTTTGGTTCAGGGTTTTCAGGGTTTCAGGGTTTCAGGGTTTTCAGGGTTCAGGGTTTCAGGGTTTTAGGGTTCAGGGTTCAGGGTTTCAGGGTTCAGGGTTCAGGGTTCAGGGTTCAGGGTTCAGGGTTCAGGGTTCAGGGTTTCAGGGTTTTCAGGGTTCAGGGTTTAGGGTTTCAGGTTTAGGGTTCAGGGTTCAGGGTTTAGGGTTCAGGGTTCAGGGTTCAGGGTTCAGGGTTAGGGTTTTGGGTTTCAGGGTTTCAGGGTTTAGGGTTTAGGGTCAGGGTTTTCAGGGTTCAGGGTTTAGGGTTCAGGGTTTCAGGGTTCAGGGTTCAGGGTTCAGGGTTCAGGGTTCAGGGTTCAGGGTTTCAGGGTTTCAGGGTTTAGGGTTTCAGGGTTTTCAGGGTTTAGGGTTTAGGGTTTCAGGGTTCAGGGTTTAGGGTTTCAGGGTTCAGGGTTCAGGGTTTCAGGGTTCAGGGTTTAGGGTCAGGGTTTAGGGTTTAGGGTTTAGGGTTCAGGGTTTAGGGTTTAGGGTCCAGGGTTTTCAGGGTTTAGGGTTCAGGGTTTAGGGTCCAGGGTTTAGGGTTTCAGGGTTTTCAGGGTTCAGGGTTTTAGGGTTCAGGGTTCAGGGTTTCAGGGTTTCAGGGTTCAGGGTTTCAGGTTCAGGGTTTCAGGGTTTCAGGGTTTAGGGTCCAGGGTTTCAGGGTTCAGGGTTCAGGGTTCAGGGTTCAGGGTTTAGGGTCCAGGGTTCAGGGTTCAGGGTTCAGGGTTCAGGGTTTAGGGTTCAGGGTTTAGGGTTCAGGGTTTAGGGTTCAGGGTTCAGGGTTCAGGGTTCAGGGTTCAGGGTTTCAGGGTTCAGGGTTTCAGGGTTTTAGGGTTTCAGGGTTCAGGGTTTAGGGTTTAGGGTTCAGGGTTCAGGGTTTCAGGGTTTAGGGTTTCAGGGTTTAGGGTTCAGGGTTCAGGGTTCAGGGTTCAGGGTTCAGGGTTCAGGGTTCAGGGTTCAGGGTTCAGGGTTCAGGGTTCAGGGTTCAGGGTTCAGGGTTCAGGGTTCAGGGTTTAGGGTTCAGGGTTTAGGGTTTAGGGTTTTGGGTTTAGGGTTTAGGGTTCAGGGTTCAGGGTTTAGGGTTCAGGGTTCAGGGTTTAGGGTTCAGGGTCAGGGTTTTGGGTTTCAGGGTTCAGGGTTTAGGGTTTCAGGGTTTCAGGGTTTTTGGGTTCAGGGTTCAGGGTTTAGGGTTCAGGGTTTCAGGGTTTTGGTTTCAGGGTTCAGGGTTCAGGGTTCAGGGTTCAGGGTTTAGGGTTTAGGGTTTAGGGTTTCAGGGTTTTCAGGGTTTAGGGTTTAGGGTTTAGGTTTAGGGTTCAGGGTTTAGGTTCAGGTTCAGGGTTTCAGGGTTCAGGGTTCAGGGTTCAGGGTTTTCAGGGTTCAGGGTTTGGGTTTCAGGGTTCAGGGTTCAGGGTTCAGGGTTCAGGGTTCAGGGTTTCAGGGTTTAGGGTTCAGGGTTTCGGGTTCAGGGTTTCAGGGTTTCAGGGTTCAGGGTTCAGGGTTTTGGGTTCAGGGTTTAGGGTTCAGGGTTCAGGGTTCAGGGTTTAGGGTTTCAGGGTTTAGGGTTCAGGGTTCAGGGTTTCAGGGTTCAGGGTTCAGGGTTTTGGGTTTAGGGTTTAGGGTTTAGGGTTCAGGGTTTAGGGTTTCAGGGTTTCAGGGTTCAGGGTTCAGGGTTCAGGGTTTTGGGTTTAGGGTTCAGGGTTTAGGGTTTTGGGTTTAGGGTTTCAGGGTTTTGGTTCAGGGTTTAGGGTTCAGGGTTCAGGGTTTAGGGTTTCAGGGTTCAGGGTTTTGGGTTCAGGGTTCAGGGTTTCAGGGTTCAGGGTTCAGGGTTTCAGGGTTCAGGGTCCAGGGTTTTGGGTTCAGGGTTTTGGGTTCAGGGTTCAGGGTTTAGGGTTCAGGGTTTAGGGTCAGGGTTCAGGGTTTAGGGTTCAGGGTTCAGGGTTTCAGGGTTTCAGGGTTAGGGTTTAGGGTTTCAGGGTTTCAGGGTTCAGGGTTTTGGGTTTTCAGGGTTCAGGGTTTTAGGGTTTTTGGGTTCAGGGTTTCAGGGTTTTGGGTTCAGGGTTCAGGGTTTAGGGTTCAGGGTTCAGGGTTCAGGGTTTCAGGGTTCAGGGTTTAGGGTTTAGGGTTTAGGGTTCAGGGTTCAGGGTTTCAGGGTTCAGGGTTTAGGGTTCAGGGTTCAGGGTTCAGGGTTTCAGGGTTCAGGGTTTCGGGTTTAGGGTTTAGGGTTTCAGGGTTCAGGGTTCAGGGTTTAGGGTCCAGGGTTCAGGGTTCAGGGTTCAGGGTTCAGGGTTTAGGGTTTTAGGGTTCAGGGTTTCAGGGTTTCAGGGTTCAGGGTTTCAGGGTTTAGGGTTCAGGGTTCAGGGTTCAGGGTTCAGGGTTCAGGGTTTCAGGGTTCAGGGTTCAGGGTTCAGGGTTCAGGGTTTCAGGGTTCAGGGTTCAGGGTTTCAGGGTTCAGGGTTCAGGGTTTCAGGGTTTAGGGTTTCAGGGTTCAGGGTTCAGGGTTCAGGGTTCAGGGTTCAGGGTTTCAGGGTTTCAGGGTTAGGGTTCAGGGTTCAGGGTTCAGGGTTTCAGGGTTCAGGGTTCAGGGTTCAGGGTTCAGGGTTTGGGTTCAGGGTTCAGGGTTCAGGGTTTCAGGGTTCAGGGTTCAGGGTTCAGGGTTCAGGGTTCAGGGTTTCAGGGTTCAAGGGTTCAGGGTTTCAGGGTTCAGGGTTTCAGGGTTCAGGGTTCAGGTTCAGGGTTTCAGGGTTCAGGGTTCAGGGTTCAGGGTTCAGGGTTTCAGGGTTCAGGGTTTAGGGTTCAGGGTTCAGGGTTCAGGTTCAGGGTTCAGGGTTTCAGGGTTTCAGGGTTCAGGGTTTAGGGTTCAGGGTTCAGGGTTCAGGGTTCAGGGTTTAAGGGTTTAGGGTTCAGGGTTCAGGGTTCAGGGTTCAGGGTTCAGGGTTTAGGGTTTAGGGTTTAGGGTTCAGGGTTTAGGGTTCAGGGTTCAGGGTTCAGGGTTTCAGGGTTTCAGGGTTTTCAGGGTTCAGGGTTCAGGGTTTTCAGGTTTCAGGGTTCAGGGTTTAGGGTTCAGGGTTTCAGGGTTTTGGGTTTCAGGGTTCAGGGTTTAGGGTTTCAGGGTTCAGGGTTTCAGGGTTCAGGGTTCAGGGTTTCAGGGTTTCAGGGTTTAGGTTTAGGGTTCAGGGTTTAGGGTTTAGGGTCCAGGGTTTTGGTTTCAGGGTTTAGGGTTCAGGGTTTTGGTCAGGGTTAGGGTTCAGGGTTCAGGGTTCAGGGTTTTCAGGGTTTCAGGGTTCAGGGTTCAGGGTTCAGGGTTCAGGGTTCAGGGTTCAGGGTTTTGGGTTTAGGGTTTAGGGTTTAGGGTTTTGGGTTTCAGGGTTTAGGGTTCAGGGTTCAGGGTTCAGGGTTCAGGGTTCAGGGTTTTAGGGTTTAGGGTTTTGGGTTTAGGGTTTCAGGGTTCAGGGTTCAGGGTTTCAGGGTTTCAGGGTTCAGGGTTTCAGGGTTTAGGGTTCAGGGTTCAGGGTTCAGGGTTCAGGGTTCAGGGTTCAGGGTTCAGGGTTCAGGGTTCAGGGTTAGGGTTTCAGGGTTCAGGGTTTAGGGTTCAGGGTTCAGGGTTCAGGGTTCAGGGTCAGGGTTTCAGGGTTTAGGGTTTCAGGGTTCAGGGTTCAGGGTTCAGGGTTCAGGGTTCAGGGTTCAGGTTTAGGGTTCAGGGTTTAGGGTTCAGGGTTCAGGGTTCAGGGTTCAGGGTTTAGGGTTTCAGGGTTTTGGGTTCAGGGTTTCAGGGTTTAGGGTTTAGGGTCAGGGTTTTCAGGGTTCAGGGTTCAGGGTTCAGGGTTTCAGGGTTTTGGGTTTAGGGTTCAGGGTTTTCAGGTTTCAGGGTTTCAGGGTTTAGGTTCAGGGTTCAGGGTTCAGGGTTCAGGGTTCAGGGTTTAGGGTTCAGGGTTCAGGGTTCAGGGTTCAGGGTTCAGGGTTCAGGGTTTTGGGTTTAGGGTTTAGGGTTTCAGGGTTTCAGGGTTCAGGGTTCAGGGTTCAGGGTTCAGGGTTAGGGTTTCAGGGTTTCAGGGTTTTCAGGGTTCAGGGTTCAGGGTTTAGGGTTTCAGGGTTTAGGGTTCAGGGTTCAGGGTTTAGGGTTTAGGGTTCAGGGTTCAGGGTTCAGGGTTCAGGGTTTAGGGTTTCAGGGTTCAGGGTTTAAGGGTTTAGGGTTTAGGGTTTTGGGTTCAGGGTTCAGGGTTCAGGGTTTCAGGGTTCAGGGTTTTGGGGTTCAGGGTTCAGGGTTTAGGGTTCAGGGTTTCAGGGTTTCAGGGTTCAGGGTTCAGGGTTTAGGGGTCAGGGTTTAGGGTTCAGGGTTCAGGGTTCAGGGTTCAGGGTTCAGGGTTCAGGGTTCAGGGTTTCAGGGTTTTGGGTTTAGGGTTCAGGGTTTCAGGGTTTTGGGTTCAGGGTTTAGGGTCCAGGGTTTTGGGTTCAGGGTTCAGGGTTTCAGGGTTCAGGGTTCAGGGTTCAGGGTTCAGGGTTCAGGGTTTAGGGTTCAGGGTTCAGGGTTTAGGGTTTCAGGGTTCAGGGTTTCAGGGTTCAGGGTTCAGGGTTTAGGGTTCAGGGTTCAGGGTTCAGGGTTTAGGGTTCAGGGTTCAGGGTTTCAGGTGGTTCAGGGTTCAGGGTTCAGGGTTTCAGGGTTCAGGGTTCAGGGTTCAGGGTTCAGGGTTCAGGGTTCAGGGTTTTCAGGGTTCAGGGTTTCAGGTTTAGGGTTCAGGGTTTTAGGGTTCAGGGTTTAGGGTCCAGGGTTTTTGGTTCAGGGTTCAGGGTTAGGGTTTCAGGGTTTCAGGGTTTAGGGTTCAGGGTTTAGGGTTTAGGGTTCAGGGTTTTGGGTTCAGGGTTTCAGGGTTTTCAGGGTTTCAGGGTTCAGGGTTTTCAGGGTTTAGGGTTTAGGGTTCAGGGTTTTAGGGTTCAGGGTTCAGGGTTTAGGGTTCAGGGTTTAGGGTTTCAGGGTTTCAGTGTTCAGGGTTCAGGGTTTCAGGGTTCAGGGTTCAGGGTTCAGGGTTCAGGGTTCAGGGTTTAGGGTTTAGGGTTCAGGGTTTCAGGGTTCAGGGTTCAGGGTTCAGGGTTCAGGGTTCAGGGTTTTGGGTTCAGGGTTTAGGGTTCAGGGTTCAGGGTTCAGGGTTCAGGGTTCAGGGTTCAGGGTTTAGGGTTCAGGGTTCAGGGTTTAGGGTTTCAGGGTTCAGGGTTTCAGGGTTTCGGGTTCAGGGTTCAGGGTTTTGGGTTTAGGGTTTAGGGTTCAGGGTTTAGGTTCAGGGTTTAGGGTTTAGGGTCCAGGGTTTTAGGGTTTAGGGTTTTAGGGTTCAGGGTTCAGGGTTTCAGGGTTTAGGGTCCAGGGTTTCAGGGTTTTCAGGGTTCAGGGTTTAGGGTTTAGGGTCAGGGTTTAGGGTTCAGGGTTTAGGGTTCAGGGTTTAGGGTCCAGGGTTTCAGGGTTTCAGGGTTTAGGGTTCAGGGTTCAGGGTTTCAGGGTTCAGGGTTCAGGGTTCAGGGTTTAGGGTTTTCAGAGTTCAGGGTTTAGGGTTCAGGGTTTAGGGTTTAGGGTTTAGGGTTTAGGGTTTCAGGGTTTCAGGGTTCAGGGTTCAGGGTTCAGGGTTTAGGGTTCAGGGTTTCAGGGTTTCAGGGTTTTGGGTTCAGGGTTTCAGGGTTCAGGGTTTAGGGTTCAGGGTTTTGGTTCAGGGTTCAGGGTTTTAGGGTTCAGGGTTTTGGGTTTAGGGTTCAGGGTTCAGGGTTCAGGGTTCAGGGTTCAGGGTTCAGGGTTCAGGGTTCAGGGTTCAGGTTCAGGGTTTCAGGGTTCAGGGTTCAGGGTTCAGGGTTCAGGGTTCAGGGTTTAGGGTTTAGGGTTTAGGGTTCAGGGTTCAGGGTTTAGGGTTCAGGGTTCAGGGTTCAGGGTTCAGGGTTTCAGGGTTCAGGGTTTTGGGTTTCGGGGTTCAGGGTTCAGGGTTTAGGGTTCAGGGTTCAGGGTTTAGGTTCAGGGTTT
>JASDFA010000451.1:0-17500 GCA_035772735.1 Datura wrightii | reverse complement strand
TCATATATGCCATTTATAATTTTGTCCCACAGAATTCTCTTAGGACCCTTTTTAACAAAAGAATTAATTAACTCAAAATTTTGGAAAGAAGAATAAACGGGTTTATATAAAAAGGATGCTATAAATATTCCGAAATAAGCTATACTGACTGAAAGAACTGCATCCTTTAAAAATTCATTCCACTCCATCGAATTATTCGATTTTTGATGCAAAAGATTTATAGATGGAGCTAACCATTTCGATAATATATCCAAATTCACTCCCTCTTGGTTGAAAGGAATTCCTATAGATCCAACAAACAAAGTAAAGAGTCCTAATACAAATATTGGGAATAGCATAGTATTGTCCGATTCATAAGGATAGGAATAAACCGCTTTATGCTCAAAATTAGCAAGAATCATAAAAGGTCGTGTCATCTTTCTTCCATTTTTATCAATTGGATATTTAGTTTTTGAAAAACAATAAGTACTTTCATTATTATTCATTGTTAATAAACAAGAGTTTTTCTTAACTCCGTTTTATACCCCATAGAGATATTGAATAGAAAGGGGTTTTGTGTTTTCCACCATAATTTTGAAAATGAACGTTTAAATGCCCTTCAAAAGTAAGTAAATAGATCCGAAACATATAAAATGCGGTTAATCCCGCCGTGGCCCAAGCTATTATTGCGAAAATTGGCGAATACAACCAACTATCATTAAGAATTTCATCTTTGGACCAAAAACAAGCAAGAGGTGGAATACCACAAAGAGAAAGTGTACCTAATAAAAATGTGATTTTGGTAATTGGGACATGTTTTCTTAAACCTCCCATAAGACCCATATTCTGGCTTTTAGCTGGAGAATATCCAACAATAGTTTCCATTGAATGAATAATGGATCCGGATCCTAAAAATAATAATGCTTTGGAATAAGCATGAGTAATCAAATGAAATAAAGCGCTTCGATAAGACCCCATACCTAGAGCTAACATCATATAACCCAATTGAGACATTGTGGAATAGGCTAAAGCTCTCTTAATGTCTTTTTGAGCAAGCGCTAAAGTAGCTCCTAATAATACTGTTATTATTCCTATAACCGAGATCAAATACATTATGTAAGGTATAACTCTGAAAAGAGGAAGAAGCCGAGCTACAAGAAAAATTCCCGCCGCTACCATAGTAGCAGCATGTATAAGAGCCGAAATAGGAGTAGGCCCCTCCATGGCATCAGGTAACCATACATGAAGGGGGAATTGGGCGGATTTAGCAACTGCACCGGCAAATAAGAGAACAGCGCATAAAGTAACAAATAAAAAATTGACCTCATTATTATAAATCAAGTTATTGAATATTTCGAATAAATCCCTAAATTCGAAAGTTCCCGTTATCCAATAAAAACCTAAAATTCCTAATAATAAACCAAAATCCCCTACACGATTAGTTACAAACGCTTTTTGACAAGCATTTGCCGCAACAGGTCGTGTAAACCAAAATCCTATTAATAGATAGGAACACAACCCAACCAATTCCCAAAAAATATAAATTTGTATCAAATTCGAACTAGTAACTAATCCCAACATGGAAGTACTGAAAAAACTCATATAAGCAAAAAATCTCAAATAGCCTTGATCATGAGCCATATAATTATCACTATAAATAAGAACCATAATTCCAACAGTAGTGATTAATATTGACATAATAGAAGTAAGTGGGTCAATCAAGTATCCGAAGTCTAAAGAAAAATCATTATTGATGATCCAAGACCATACATATTGATAAAAAGAACTGCTATTTATTTGCTGAATAGACAGGTAGATTGAAAAAATCATGACTATGCTTAACAATAAAACACTCTGAAAAGCCCACATACGGCGAAAACTTTTTGTTGCCGTTGGAAAAAGAATAAGTCCCGCCCCTATTAACATAGGGACTGGAAGTGGAATGAAAGGTATGATCCACGCATATTCATATGTCTGTTCCATAAAAAAGTATAAAAAAGTTTTGAATTCTTAATTAATTGTTTCCGATTCACCGGATCTTACCTCTTTTGAAAGGAGTCAATAAAAAGTCAAAATATGGACTAACTTAAACTAATTTAAAACTTAAATCGAATTTTCTATTCTTACTTATTCTGAATCTTTGCTAAATACTTCAACTATTGAAATTAAGAAGTTACAATTGGTCAAATCATATGAAAGGGATTAATTACTAGTCTCCTTTGAAATAGGCCTATTTTTTCTCCAAGTTTGACCAGTGAATCGAACGGGGATTCAAGTTTTTAATTTCCTGAAGTAAAAATGCGGTTCTTAGCTTTAAACCTTTCGAGGTATTTTATTGGATGTAAATGAAATGTGGAACCGTAAATAGAAATCAAATAGAAATCGAGTCTTTTTTGGATTCTTTATTTTATTTTTGATTTTGATTAAGTTCAACTAATTTCATTTCGTCATTTATACAGAACAGCCGATTAGCAAATTCTATAGGTATAGATTTTCTGAATCAAAAAGAATGTGAACTAACGATACCAGTCAATAGAGAACCTTTTCTTTTTTACGATTATGAATGTTTTATTGAATACAAAAACTTGAAAAACACATATTGGCCTTCTTTTTTTATTTCCAGTATTATACAATTTTCATATATCTTTTTACTATATCGATAATGTTTTATTTAAGGAGGACACTATTAGCTCGAAAATAAATAGTAGTAAAAAGAATTCATTTTGAACAATAGATGTCTTTCACATCCAGTTATAACAATGAGTAATTTTTTAATTTCTAAATGGCAGTTCCAAAAAAACGCACTTCGACATCAAAAAAGCGTATTCGTAAAAATATTTGGAAAAGGAAGGGATATTGGGAAGCATTAAAGGCTTTTTCGTTAGCGAAATCTCTTTCTACCGGGAATTCGAAAAGTTTTTTTGTACGCCAAACAAAAATAAATAAGTAATAAAAGGTTAGAATAATTTGAATCAACCTTAATTAAAAAATTATTCAATTAGATAATAATTGAATAATTTAACGATTTACCTTTCATATTTGATATTGATTCGCTCACCAATCAATACGTAATGGAACTCTATTCGCTTTTCTGATTGATATAGAAAATAATAGAATTAGGAAATCCTCTATTTACTATTTACTGAATAATATTACTGAATAATAACTTTTTTGTTGACAAAAGAATAAAGATCATTTCTATTCCAAGGTGGGGAGTTTTATTTTCCCCATCGACCTATTTTCAGAATTCAATTAAAAAATAAAAAAAAATCTATATTTCCATTCTATTTCCATAGAAGAACGTATATAAAAATCTTTAGTGAAAGTTACGAACTCATTGAACCTAATTGATTCTATTTTGAAACCTTTTTATTTTCTCTGAATTATTATATAGACCCCCATATATATCTTGCCCTTAGCCCAATAGAGAAAATTGCTTAAGGAAATTATGTATTGTATGACTAATTGTCAATTTTGAGTGATGCAAAATAGGTGCTTTTCTTTATATTTTGTCTTCAAAATCCCTTTTTAGTTTTAGATTTATGAAAAAAAATAAATAGGAAATAGCTGATTAAACAATGAAAACTAAAACTTTTTCAACTCTATTCCTTAATTGAGTCTAGAACAGTTTAGTTACAAGAGTTCAATTCGAGGAAAGCATAAAATATAGGAAAGTTGCAGGTTAAATAAAAAAAAAAATAAAAAAATAAGACTCTAAACTCAAATCGACAATAATGAACCTTCAACCTCAAATTCCTATTTGAACAAGCTTTTATTGTTATTGATCCATTTGAATCATTACTAAACTAAAATAGCTTACTCAATCTCGACGATTGCTTATTGATAGGCTATTATGAGTTCAAGACAGGCCGCTATGGTGAAATTGGTAGACACGCTGCTCTTAGGAAGCAGTGCTAATGCATCTCGGTTCGAGTCCGAGTGGCGGCATACCGTCTTCTAAAAAGGATAAATAGATCTTATAATGAATTCAATTCCCGATTTCCATTTTCGAATTATGTAATTAAGGGACTCTTCTTTTTTAAGATTTTTTATGATATTTTCAACCTTAGAACATATATTAACTCACATTTCCTTTTCGATCGTTTCAATTGTAATTACAATTCATTTGATAACCTTTTTAGGCGATGAAATCGTAAAACTATACGATTCGTCAGAAAAGGGCATAATAGTTACTTTTTTCTGTATAACAGGATTATTAGTTACTCGTTGGATTTCTTCGGGACATTTCCCACTAAGCGATTTATATGAATCATTAATTTTCCTTTCATGGAGTTTCTCCCTTATTCATATAATTCCGTATTTCAAAAAAAATGTTTTAATTTTAAGTAAAATAACCGGGCCAAGTGCTATTTTTACCCAAGGCTTTGCTACTTCAGGTATTTTAACTGAAATACACCAATCTGGAATATTAGTACCGGCTCTTCAATCTGAGTGGTTAATAATGCACGTAAGTATGATGATATTGGGCTATGCAGCCCTTTTATGTGGATCGTTATTATCAGTAGCACTTCTAGTGATTACATTTCGAAAAAACAGAAAGCTTTTTTATAAGAGCAATGGTTTTTTAAACGAGTCATTTTTCTTGGGTGAAAATGTTTTCGAAAATACTTCTTTTTTCTCTGCTAAAAATTATTACAGGTCCCAATTGATTCAACAATTGGATTATTGGAGTTATCGGGTTATTAGTTTAGGATTTACTTTTTTAACCATAGGAATCCTTTCGGGAGCCGTATGGGCTAATGAAGCGTGGGGGTCGTATTGGAATTGGGACCCAAAAGAAACTTGGGCATTTATTACTTGGATCGTGTTTGCAATTTATTTACATACTCGAACAAATAGAAATTTGCGGGGTGCAAATTCTGCAATTGTAGCGTCTATAGGCTTTCTTATAATTTGGATATGCTATTTTGGGGTCAATCTATTAGGAATAGGGTTACATAGTTATGGTTCTTTTCCATCAACATTTAATTGAATTCAAGACAAGTTATTACAAATACAAGAGCGCGCGGCGCATTGTATGAACCAGCATGCGGACCGTGTGAATCATCAATACAATATTTGATTCACACGGTTTTCTACCATATGTAGTTCAATTTCATTGTTTTTACTTAACTTAAGAGTTAAGAGAAGAAAAAAAGTATTCTTTTTTTCATTGTCCCAGAATGTTTTTAAAAACAAACATAGGTTTTTTTATTTCAGTCATCCAAATTATCTATAAAAGAAATTTGATAGAATAACTTCGACCTTGTCAACTGCTAATGAAAGAACGAAATCGGGGTATATACCAATACCTATTACGGGTAACAAGATGGAGATCGAAAGAAAAAACTCTCGCGGTCCAGAATCAAAAAAAGAATCCTTCGGGGCATTAAATAGCTTGTATCCATAGAACATCTGGCGTGACATAGATAATGAATAAATAGGAGTTAATATCATTCCAATTGCCATTACAAAAGTAATTAGTAGTTTTGGAATTAAAAGATATTTTTGACCGGTAATTATTCCAAAAAATACTATCAATTCGGCAACAAAACCACTCATACCTGGTAATGCAAGGGAAGCCATCGAAAAGCTACTGAACATCGTGAACATTTTTGGCATTGGAATAGCTATTCCGCCCATTTCGTCAAGATAAACAAGGCGGATTCTAT
Organism: Datura wrightii; assembly: GCA_035772735.1. Taxonomy (NCBI): domain Eukaryota; kingdom Viridiplantae; phylum Streptophyta; class Magnoliopsida; order Solanales; family Solanaceae; genus Datura; species Datura wrightii. The sequence continues at coordinate 11,849 of JASDFA010000451.1, read as the reverse complement.
CATAAGTCGTTCCCGCCAAGAAAAAAAGTGCAGCACCAATAAATCCATGAGAGATTATTTGTAAAAGGGCTCCATTAAGTCCCGTATCGGTTAGAGAACTAATTCCTATAATTATGAAACCCATATGAGAGACAGAGGAATAGGCTATTCTTTTTTTTAAATTACGTTGGCCAAGAGATGTTGAAGCTGCATAGATTATTTGGATTGTACCGATTATCATCAACCAAGGAGAAAATATAGAATGGGCGTGAGGTAATAATTCCATATTGATTCGAATTAATCCATACGCTCCCATTTTTAATAAGATTCCGGCTAGAAGCATACAAGTACTGTAATGTGCTTCTCCATGGGTATCTGGTAACCATGTGTGTAGGGGGATAATGGGCAATTTGACAGCAAAAGCAATAAAAAATCCAATATAGAAGATTATTTCTAAAACCACAGGATATGACTGATTAACTGATGTTTCAAAATTTAATGTTGGTTCATTAGAACCATATAAAGCAACACCCAAAACTCCCATTAAGAGAAAAACAGAACCCCCCGCCGTGTACAAAATAAATTTTGTAGCTGAGTACAGACGTTTCTTTCCTCCCCACATGGCTAGAAGTAGATAAACAGGAATTAATTCTAACTCCCACATGATGAAAAAAAGTAAAAGGTCCCGAGACGAAAATGATCCAATTTGACCACTGTACATTGCTAACATGAGAAAATGGAATAATCGAGAATCTCGAGTAACCGGCCAAGCCGCTAAAGTCGCTAAAGTAGTGATAAATCCTGTTAATAAAATGGGTCCTATAGAAAGTCCATCTATTCCTAATCTCCAATGGAAATCAAAAAAATCGATCCATTTATAATCCTCCACTAGTTGGATTAATGGATCATCCGATTGGAAATGATAACAAAATGCATAAGTCGTTAGAAGGAGTTCTAAAATACATATACATATGGTATACCACCTAATTATCCTATTTCCTTTCTGGGGAAGAAAGAAAATTAAAGAACCCGCAAATATCGGAAAAACTACAATTATTGTTAACCAAGGAAAATCATTCGTAGTAAAGACAAGATACACTTGGACCAAAAAAACCCGTGCTCGAAAAATTTTTATTTTCGAGCACAGGTTTGTCGGTAAAAAAAATTAAATGGATTCAAGTAGAGTTTTCTCGAACGTATCAATAAGCTAGACCCATACTGCGAGTTGTTTCATGCCATAAATAAACTCGGACACTCAAGAAATCTGTTGGACAGGCGGATTCACATCTCTTACAACCAACACAGTCCTCTGTTCGTGGAGCAGAAGCAATTTGTTTAGCCTTACAACCGTCCCAAGGTATCATTTCTAATACATCGGTGGGACAGGCTCGGACACATTGAGTACATCCTATACACGTATCATAAATCTTTACTGAATGTGACATTGGGTCTATACGTTTTTGAATGTTATAAATTTTCGATCTAGTAAACTTAGAAACGAATCATATATTTAGATACCAGACGAATCAATGAGTTATCAGAATTTTCTAATCAACCCCCTTCTGCATTGGTTTAGGAGATATGAGAGAGGCCAAAATACTTTGATTTCTTATGTTTTGCAAACAAGATCATACCTTACGTAGCAAACATGCTAATTAAAATCGATTTATCAATATTAGAATCTAGATGATTAATACTAATTATTCAACAAATTGGATTGGTTGATACGAGTTGATTTTCTGTTACGGTAAATTGATGAAACAATAGCCAGTCCAATGGCTGCTTCAGCGGCTGCAATAGCTATAACAAAAATTGAGAAAATGTCTCCTTTTAATTGACGATTATCAAAAAAATCAGAAAATGTTACAAAATTTATATTAACCGCATTCAATATAAGTTCAAGACACATAAGGGCTCTAACCATATTTCGACTTGTGATTAATCCATAGATACCGATAGAAAATAAATAGGCACTCAAAACAAGTACATGTTCGAGAATCATTAAACAACTCCTTATCAATCTCGACTCCTTTCAATATGAACAACAATTCAACCAATTTAATTGACTAGTATATAACAAGTATGGAACAAAGAAATATATTGGTACTAGATTGACCTAAAGTCTTTCTATTTATACAGCTGTAATTCAAATAGAATTGAAGGAAAATGGATGTGATAAGCCAGAACAAAATTTTATTTGAATTCCAAGTTTTTAATAGAAATTTTTTATTGACGAGCTACAGCAATTGCACCTATTAAAGCAACTAAAAGTATTATTGAAATAAGTTCAAATGGAAGAAAAAAATCTGTTGATAAATGAATTCCAATTTGTTGACTATTACTTAGAAAATCTTGCTCTATAATCTGGTTTGATCTTGTAGTCCAAATAATCCCGTACCATGACGTATCTGAAATAGTAGTAATTAGTGAAATAAAAAGACTTATACAAACCATCGAAGTAATTCCATCTCCTACGGTCCAAAGATGAAAATTTTTGTAATATTCTGAACCATTCATGAACATCACAGCAAAAATGATTAAAACATTTATAGCTCCTACGTAAATAAGTAGCTGCGCAGCAGCTACAAAATAGGAGTTAGATAGAATATAGAATAACGATGTACAAACAAGAACCAATCCCAAGGAAAAGGCAGAATAAATTGGATTGGGAAGTAATACCACTCCTAGACCCCCTAATATAAGACCCGATCCTAGAAAGACTAAAAGAAAATCATGTATTGGTTCAGATAAATCCATTTTTTATAAAAAATCAAAAACGAAGAATTTCATGACTTTATTGACCTGACCAGGAAAAAACAAGTTTTTCTATTTTTTATGATACTTCTTAATTGTTAATTGAATGAAATTGTAATGGGTATGAATTGACGTAGATGCTTTTATTTTATTGGACCACTATCAATTCTTTATTCGTCGAAAGAGTAGTTTAAACCTATCTATTTTTGATATCATTTATCTACTTTGAAACCATTACTATTATAATATAGAAATCGGTTTTGTTTTCAATCTAAATTAAGCTAGGAGTCTCCTTAAGCAACCACTAGTTTGAATTGACCAAGCAAAAATCTTATTCTTTTAGATCCGAACTAAGCCTTCGTAATTCGGAATTTTTTTTTTCGAATCGAATTTAAGGGTTTATTCATTGTTTATTTGAGGTAAATTCGAAATTGTTCGAATTGTGTAATCATCAATTACTGCCATTGGTAAGCGACCCAAAGCAATTTGATTATAATTCAATTCGTGACGATCATAAGTAGAAAGTTCATATTCTTCGGTCATTGATAAACAATTTGTTGGGCAATACTCAACGCAATTACCACAAAATATACAGATTCCAAAATCAATACTGTAATTAAGCAATCGTTTCTTTCGAATATCAGTTTCTAACTTCCAATCAACAACGGGTAAATCTATAGGACATACACGCACACATACTTCACAAGCAATGCATTTATCAAATTCAAAGTGTATTCGGCCTCGGAAACGTTCCGATGTGATCAATTTTTCGTAGGGGTATTGAATAGTTACAGGTAAACGATTTGCATGGGACAGGGTAATCATGAAACCTTGGCCGATGTATCTGGCGGCTCGTATTGTTTGTTGACCATAATTTATGAATTCAGTTATCATAGGGAGCATATTTAGAAGATCTATAAAAAAGATTTTATGCTTGTTTCTTTCTCTTGTTTGAGACAAGTCGTGAATATAGAATATTGTGGTCTTTTACAGTGAAAGAAGTTGGGACGAGGTTGTCAATAATAGATTACCGAGAGAAATAGGTAAAAGAAATTTCCACCCAAGATTTAATAGTTGGTCCATTCGCAGCCTCGGTAAAGTCCATCTTGTTGCAATAGGAATGAACAAAAACAAATAAGTTTTGGCTAATGTGATAAAGAGACCAATTAGTGTTCCAAAGACTTTACCCCTTTTATTTATGTCAAATAGATCAGGAACAAATATGTACGGAATAGAAAGATTCCAACCTCCCAAGTAAAGAATTGTTACAAATAATGAAGAAACTAGTAGATTCAGATATGAAGCAATGTAAAATAAACCAAATTTGATACCTGAATATTCGGTTTGATACCCTGCTACTAATTCTTCTTCTGCTTCTGGTAAATCAAAAGGTAATCTTTCACACTCGGCTAGAGAAGAAATTATAAAAACGATAAACCCGATGGGTTGACGCCACAAATTCCACCCCCAAAAACCATATTTTGACTGCGCTTCTACTATATCAACTGTACTTGAACTGTTAGATAATCATAGTCGATGATAACATCACTGTGCCCATCGCTATTACAGAACTGTACGTGAGATTTTCACCTCATACGGCTCCTCAGAGGTCACAAATAAATCTAAGGGCCCTTTCCTATTCTTTATCTTGATATGTTTGTCAGATAGAGTCAAAATCTATCCTAAGGTCCCAAATTAGACCAATGGAATTCTGTCTGCTATATTTAAAACTAATAAATAAGTGCTTCTGAATTGATCTCATCTTTTAAGAATTTAAATTTTTCTTTGTTGATTAATAAGCTTATCATTAAATAAACTGCGCTTTATAGCAATATCACATATACATTTCAACCTCGAATTTTCAATTACGAAAAAAATTAGAGAGTCCATTAGTTCATGAATCATGACAAAAATTTTCTCTCTATAAATCGAAATCAAAATTGAATTATAGGAAAGAAAGAATAAAAAAAAAAAAGAAAAAAGGAATAAAAAAAAAGACATCCCTCCTTTTTGCTTTTGCAATTAGATTCTTTTCTTTCTATTTCGATTTATTTTATTTCATTCCTATTCTCCTTTCTCAGAAAAAGGGCCTTTAACCAAAGTAAAAGATTACTTCGTTCTTGATAGTTATTTACTTATTCAGTGGATAGGAACATACTCTGGATCAGAATCATGGGGAGTACTTCTTGATCATTTCTACGAACGTAAAGCCCCAATTCGAATTCCTTTTATGTACATAAATATCCTCTTGGATAACTTACATAATCTCAGTTACTAATCCTTTGTGTATCTTGGTCTTCCTAACCATCCACTCATTTTTGATTTCAACCTCCCGTTGTGGAAATCCATCTATGGTAATAGACAGTCAAAACTCCATACAGTTGATCTTTTGAACCCGCTTCAAGCTATCATGACAATTCACCAATCTTGGGGTAAACAATCTCTATTGCTTATGTTTACTTTTTTCACCATTTGATTCTTGTACATAGGAAATGAGACTCAACCTTTTTACTGCAAATTTCTAAGCCGTTTTCTTTCACTCATATAACTATCTGGTTTAGTTCATCAACTCAAATGCTGAAGAAAAATGAAAATATATATATTCAATCAAATCTTTTTACCCCTGTTTCTAGAAAGAAAAGAATTTGGAGAAATTTTTGGTCTCACCGAATCACACGTAGAGATATTGATAACACACATAGAGCTAATGGTATTTCATAACTAATTGATTGGGCAGCTGCCCGTAGACCACCTAAAAAGGAATATTTATTATTTGATCCATATCCCGACATAAGAAGTCCAACGGGAGCAAGACTTGAAATGGCAATCCATAAAAAAACACCAATACTAAGATCGGCTAGAACAAGGTGATCACCAAAAGGAATTACTGAATAACTTAGAAAGATAGATATTACTGCTATGGATGGTCCGATACTGAATAAACGAGTATCTCCTGTAGATGGAATAAGGTTCTCTTTCAAAAGTAGTTTTGTCCCATCTGCTAGAGCTTGAAGAATTCCTAAAGGACCAGCATATTCAGGTCCGATACGTTGTTGTATTCCTGCAGATATTTCTCTTTCTAACCAAACAATTACTAGTACACCTATTGTGATTCCTAATACAAGAGTCAAAATAGGGACAAGCATCCATATGATCCCATAGACTTCTTTTAAGGATTCCAATTTGGAAAAAGAATTGATAGTCTCTATTTCTGTTGTATCAATTATCATTTCAACGATCAACTTCTCCCATAATGATATCTATGCTACCTAGTATTGTCATAATATCAGCCAATTTCATTCTTTTAACTAACTGAGGAAGAATTTGCAAATTGATAAAACCTGGGGAGCGAATTTTCCATCTCCAAGGAAAAACGCTCTGATCTCCTATGAGAAAAATTCCCAATTCTCCTTTTGGGGCTTCAACTCTTACATAAAGTTCTTGTTTCGACAATTCAAAAGTTGGAGAAGGTTTTTTACTAATAAACCGATATTCAAAATCATTCCATTCAGGATCTTTTAATCTATCAAAACGTCGGATTTCTAAATTTTCGTAAGGCCCTCCTGGAATTCCTTCCAGAGCCTGTTGAATAATCTTTAGGGATTCTGTCATTTCCCCGATTCGTACTAAATAACGAGCTAGTGAATCCCCTTCTCGTTGCCATTGAACCTGCCAATCAAATTCGTCGTAAGACTCATAATGATCAACTTTACGAAGATCCCATTCTATTCCGGAAGCTCGTAGCATTGGTCCTGATAAACCCCAATTTAATGCCTCGTCTCCCCCAATAATGCCTACGCCTTCAACTCGTTCTAAAAAAATAGGATTCCGGGTAATAAGTTTTTGATACTCAGCAACCCCTGTTAAAAAATAATCGCAAAAATCCAAACATTTATCTATCCAGCCATAGGGTAGATCGGCAGCCACTCCTCCGATACGAAAATAATTATGCATCATTCGCATACCGGTGGCAGCTTCGAAGAGGTCATATATCAATTCTCTTTCTCGAAAAATATAGAAGAAGGGGGTCTGCGCACCAATATCCGCCATAAAAGGACCGAGCCATAACAAATGAGAAGCTATCCGACTCAACTCCAACATAATGACTCTGATATAGCTAGCCCTTTTAGGTACTTGAATATTGCCTAATTGTTCGGGTCCATTTATGGTTATTGCTTCTGTGAACATAGTAGCTAAATAATCCCAACGTGTTACATAAGGCAAATATTGTATAATTGTTCGGTTTTCCGCAATTTTCTCCATCCCTCTATGTAAATAACCCAATATTGGTTCGCAGTCGACAACATCTTCACCATCTAGAGTAACGATGAGTCGAAGAACACCGTGCATTGATGGGTGCTGAGGCCCCATATTGACTATCATGAGGTCTTTTCTTGTAGTTGGTGCAGTCATAAGTTTTTTACCGATTCATTCTTCCATGAATTACTGAAAGTGAAAAGAAGGTCATCAAAATTTAATCGAAACATATAAGTGAAAATGAAATGACTCTTCAAATTAATCAAATTAACGAGTTTTTGTCTCTCGAATGTTCAACTGATTAATTAATTCTTTATAACGTACTCTATTTTTTTTTGCCAAATAAGCTAGCAGTCGTTGACGTTTTCCCAAAATTTTCTTCAAACCTCTCTGAGATAAATAGTCTTTTTTGTGCAATTCTAAATGGGAAGTAAGTCTCCGTATCTTATTGGTGAAATTGAATACTTGAAATTCAATAGATCCTCTATTTTCTTCTTGAGAAATAACCGAAATGACAGAATTTTTTACCATAAATGAATTTCCCCTTTCTTTATTTTACAGATATGGATTTTATCAAATTTTATCGATCAGTAATAATAATGCCAGTAATTTGAACGTGCTATATAGCCTTAATTTCTTTATGAACCCCTAATTTTATCAATTCCAATAAATTAATCAAATTTAAAAATTGATTCAGATAGGAATCCAAAAAGGTGGTAGGTACATTTTTTTCATTCACAAAAGCGAATAATTTAAACCTAAAATCCTAAAATGAAGAAGATTCTGTTGATTCATTTCTATATCTAATCGATACCTTATTGATGTAGTATCGTCTACTCGAATTAGATTCGAATGAGATGTAAGACAAGGCATGTGTGCATTTGTTTACTTTCAGATACTCTATACGAGACGGGGTATATAGTACTATCAATTAATTTTCAATCGTGGATACATATGTATCCTTAAGATACTGAAACGGCTACCATTATTGGTATCAAACCAATAACGATTCATACAAGCTAAATCTTCTAATCGATAATTAGGCCAAAGAAAGAACTTCAATTTAATTAATTCATTTTTCTCTTTATAATTATAAAGAGGTTTCCTTTCATCCAAAAATTGACTCCAGTTTTTTACATTGGTTTCGTTGCAAAATACTGAGTTTCTATCGACGCCATTCCAATTCAAAGAATTAAAAAAACTTCGAATTCTCAATTCTCTACGACGTCTAGACCAGAAAATATTTTCAGGAACAAGCAAATCAAAATGATTTTTGTCTGTATTTATTCTTTGAGTTTTCGGTTGCAGAATGAATTCATAAAAATTCTTTTTATCAACATATCTTTGTTCTCGGTATCTTTGATTAGTTTGGTGTTTACTTTTATGAACCAATGAAATACCTATGGTTTGATACATAATAAATTGTCCATTATTTTTTACAGACAACCGAATAGGTTCGATAATCAATACCCCCTTCTGCATCAATTCTGTAAGAGTTAAATTCGCATCAATCAGCATTATATCCAAACTCAGTTCTCTCCTTTGAATTGACGATATAGTAATTTTGGTTGGATTTATCAGTCGAAGCAGGAGACAATATACCTTGATATTCTCCATCATTCTTTGATTCAAAGCATCGTTCCATCTCAATTGAAAAAGCAAATAACGTTTCAAGAACAAATCGAGTTCCGCTTTCGTGTTGCTTTTGTATTGTTCTTTCTTTTTACCCTTCTTTGTGTCTGATTCCGGGTAATCTTTTTCACGATCGTTTTGCTGTTTTGAGAAAACTGGGCCCAGATTTCCTTTCTTTTCTATATCTGATCCACGCTCTCTTTCTCTTTGACTTGCGGGTTCTTTTGCTTCTTGAATTCGATTCTTTATTTTTTTATTTGATGGTAGAAAAAAGTTTTGTTTTTGGTTTTTATTTTGACTAACATTTGCATTTCTATTCAAATTTAAAAGAAGTAATTTGCTTGGTATAATCCATGGTTTTATTTTATATACATTATAAAGTCGTATAAATTCTGGGAAGAAACAAAAATCCAGATTCAATATGGGACGATTAAATATTTTTTCATTCATTCCCATCCAATCAAAAAAGACTTTTTTCGAATTTTTTTGAGTGTTTTCTGGATTTTGATGAATTGTAAGATAAAAAAGGCCTTTTTTGTCAATTTTCTCAATTATTTGATAATTATTAATTCCAATTTTAGTATTTGGATTACTGTTGGTATCGATCTTAACCTGGGCCCCAATATCGCCTTTTTGTCTAAGAGAAAAATGGATAATTTTACAATCAAAATATTTTCTATCGAGATTTCTTTCGATATCTAGAATATTTCTTTTTCTTAGATAATTATTGATATGAAGATTGCCGGGCATATTAAAAAAGTTGGGTTTGGACGTGTTGGAATTATAAGAAATTTCGAAGTTCTTACTTACTTGAAAGGGTAATCTAGAAATAAATGAGTCACTTTTATTTTCATAATTAATCGATTTATATGATAAAAGATCATATCTATAACATTTTTGAAAATTATCTTTTTGGTTTGATAATGAATAGAGTTCAGAATCATTTTCTTTTTTGTAATGAATTAATTGGTCTTTTTCATATGAATTCCATTTGTTTAAATTTCGATTTTTATTTTGAGCCATACAACTTTGATTAACCCTAGTTTGCCATTTTTTTGGCATTAATCTAGACCATCTAATCTGAGATAAATCGTATTGATAATGCCATCTTAACCAGTTTTTCCATTGATTGATTCTATAACTCTGAAGTTTCTTATCTTTTAAGTCAGAATGAAATATTCCTAGTGTTCTAAAATAGTCCTTTATTTTAGTCTTAAGTAAAAAAGACGTTCTGTTATTGTTATATTGAAGAACAGATCTAAATTTAGACAAATTAATAACTTGGGTTTGTGATAATTTGTAAAATACATATGCTTGTGACAAGTAGGATAAATCAAAAAAAATATGTGAATTTTTTATAGTCGAAATAAAGTGAAGTTTTTTTTTTTTATTAATTTTTTCTTGATTTATTTCATTATTGTAAATGTATTTATCAATCAATTTGTTTGTTGATTCAAGAAAGAGGTGTGTATTAATTCTGGGAATATTAATGATAGATAAAAATAGATCGATGTATAATCTTTGAATGAATAATTTTTTAAAATAATGGAATTTCTGTATTAATCGAGTATTTCTTCTTTTTAATATTTGGAAAATATTTTTGGGGGATTCGAATTTTTTAATATTATTTGTTTTATTAGGACTAATGTCTATTTCTGGAGTTACTTTCTTTTTCTCTTTTGTAATTCTTTCTATTTGATTTTTGATTGTACTTGTTCTATCAGTCAACTCCTTCATTTTAGTTTCTATCGGTGAAGAATTTGGACAATTTCCAGATTCAATTTGACTAAATGATTCGTTAATTATCTGATTACTAATTAGAGAATCTTTGTCTTTTTTCGTTTCATTCGATTCAGATATTTCTTTGAATCTAAATAATACACTTGGATGTATTTTGAAAGTTCTTTTATTATTTTTTTTAGAAATAGAATACTTTTGATAAGCCATTTTTTGGTTTCTTTTGAAAGTCTTCGAAATAATTTTGTTTTTCCTTTTAAAACTTTTAGAGTGATAAAATATTTCTTTTTGAATTTTCCAATTTTTTTTTCGAGTTCCTTAAAAATGGGCTCAAAAAAGGAAGGGCTCTTTCGGGGAGAACCAAAGGGAAGTTCAGCTTCCATTCCCCAAATTGTTAAAAAACAAAAATCATCTTGTTGTTTTTTCTTTTGCATTAGCTCTCCACGGGAGGAGTACCGTTTAGATATATGCCAAGGTTTGAGACAAAAAGGAAATAAAATTTTGATCTGAATCCCCTCACTCGCCCAATTTTTTGGAAATTCTGTTTCGGATAATTGAACACCATTATAAGTACATTTAATATGCATTTCTGTATTCCATTCCTGCAAATCTTCAGACCATTCAGGAAGTTGCAAGAATAACATACGCCCGAGATTTTTGGCTATTATCAATGAAGGTAATAGAATATATTTTCGAAGAATTGATTGAGTTACTAACATGTAACCTCTTATTATTTGCGCCAAAGGAATGTTATCCCAGGTTTCTGCTAGCGCTATCCGTGCTTGTTCCTTTCTTTGATTCTCCTCTTTTTTTTCCTTTTCTTTTTTCTCTTCTCTTTTTGTTTGTTCTTCTCTAGACTCTAGAATCTTGAATTCTCCCTCTTTACCTACCCAATTTCGAAAAATTGGTTTAATCAGTCCAGAGATATCAAAATAAAAAAGAAGGGAGGGGGTTATTCTATCGAGAAAAAGGGGGGAATGCGCATTTGCTTGAAATAGTTTCCAAATAACAGTTTTGCGCCTTTGAGCCCGCATAGAGCCTTTAATTATACCTCGCCGAAAATCTGATTGTTGCGAATAGCTTATTAAATTCACTTCCTCGTCGGGCGCAGAACCCTTATTCTCCTTGTTGGAAGTCAAAATAACTATACGTTTGGTTTTTCTTAAACGAATTTGATGATCCATTGATGCGCGATCTTTAAATTCACCCAATTGTTGGTCCAATTCGGTGATTAATTTATGTGACCAGCGAGGTTTTTTTTTACTGATTTTTTTTATTCCAATCGCTTTTTTTCCAGATTTAGTCCCATTAGGATCAATTGCATTGAATACAAATTTTACAAATTTCGTTCTGTTTTCTGAATTCGCTCTTCCCTGTTCTTGGTCTGAAAATAAAGAAAGGTCTTTCAAATTGAAACTCGATTTTGGTTCGTTACCAAATTCATTGATTAAAGTTAATAACTCGTAAATTTCTGTTGATAATGGTTTTTT
>JASDFA010000450.1:32500-38203 GCA_035772735.1 Datura wrightii | reverse complement strand
CTAATTCCAATTAGGAATTCATTGGGCCCTTTAGGAACATGCCTTCCAATTGAGAATTTTTATTCATCTTACCATTTAATAACTCATAATCAGATCTTAGTAACTAACTATTTGCAACTTGACAATTTAAAACAGACTTTTCAAGTGATTAAATTAAAATATTATTTAATGGATGAAAATGGAAAAATTTTTCATCCGATCCATGTCGTAACATTATTTTAAATCCATTCAATTTGAATTGGTATTTTCTCCATCACAATTATTGTGAAGAGACATCTAAATAATTAGTCTTGGACAGTTTATTTGTGAAAATGTATGTATAGCCAAAAACGGATCGCCCTCAAATCGGGTCAAGTTATACTTGTTCAAGTTGACTCGATAGTGATACGATCAGCTAAGCCTTATTTGGCCACCCCCGGAGCAACTGTTCATGGCCATTATGGGGAAACCCTTTACGAAGGAGATACATTAGTTACATTTATATATGAAAATCGAGATCTGGTGATATAACACAGGGTCTTCCAAAAGTAGAACAGGTGTTAGAAGTGCGTTCGATTGATTCAATATCCATGAATCTAGAAAAGAGGGTTGAGGGTGGAACAAATGTATAACAAGAATTCTTGGAATTCCTTGGGGATTCTTGATTGGTGCTGAGCTAACTATAGCGCAAAGCCGAATCTCTTGGTTAATAAAATCCAACAGGTTTATCGCTCCCAGGGGGTGCAGATTCATAATAGGCATATAGAAATTATTGTACGTCAAATAACATCAAAGTGTTGGTTTCAGAAGATGGAATGTCTAATGTTTTTTCACCCGGAGAACTTATTGGATTGTTGCGAGCAGAACGAATGGGGCGCGCTTTGGAAGAAGCGATCTGTTACCAAGTCGTCTTATTGGGAATAACAAGAGCATCTCTCAATACTCAAAGTTTCATATCTGAAGCGAGTTTTCAGAAACTGCTCGAGTTTTAGCAAAAGCGGCTCTCCGGGGTCGTATCGATTGGTTGAAAGGCCTGAAAGAGAACGTTGTTTTGGGGGGGGTGATACCCGTTGGTACCGGATTCAAAGGATTAGTGTACCCTTCAAACAACATAACAACATTCCTTTGGAAACAAAAAAAAAGAATCTATTTGAGGGGGAGATGAGAGATATTTTGTTTCACCACAGAAAATTATTTGATTCTTGTCTTTCAAAAAAATTCCACGACATACCCGAACAATCATTTATAGGATTTAATGATTCCTAACAACGGATTCATCTCTTTCGCTATCTGCATTTGGTATGGTTATTTGCTTTGGTAATAAAAAGAATAATGAATAGAAAAGAATAATGGTTTGGGTCGTGTATCTACGTCAATCTACGGTAGAAGAGAAGGTTCCATCGGAACAATTATTTATTTCAGTTCAGGGTTCCTCGTCTCTTTTTTTTTTTGAAAAAGAATAAAAAAAGGGGGGGGGTGTGGGGAGAAATGACAAGAAGATATTGGAACATAAATTTGGAAGAGATGATGGAGGCGGGAGTTCATTTTGGTCATGGTACTAGGAAATGGAATCCCAAAATGGCGCCTTATATCTCTGCAAAGCGTAAGGGTATTCATATTACAAATCTTACTAGAACTGCTCGTTTTTATCAGAAGCTTGTGATTTAGTTTTTGACGCAGCAAGTAGGGGAAAACAATTCTTAATTGTTGGTACCAAAAATAAAGCAGCTGATTCAGTAGAGTGGGCTGCAATAAGGGCACGGTGTCATTATGTTAATAAAAAATGGCTTGGCGGTATGTTAACTAATTGGTCCACTACAGAAACAAGACTTCATAAGTTCAGGGACTTGAGAATGGAACAAAAAACAGGGAGACTCAACCGTCTCCCGAAAAGAGATGCAGCTATGTTGAAAAGACAATTATCTCGCTTGCAAACATATCTGGGCGGGATTAAATATATGACAGGGGTACCCGATATTGTAATCATCGTTGATCAGCACGAAGAATATACGGCCCTGCGAGAGTGTATTACTTTAGGAATTCCAACAATTTGTTTAACCGATACAAATTGTGACCCCGATCTCGCAGATATTTCAATTCCAGCGAATGATGACGCCATATCCTCAATCCGATTAATTCTTAACAAATTAGTATTCGCAATTGTGAGGGTCGTTCTAGCTATATAAGAAATCCTTGATTAATAATAACATAATAAGATAAATAACTTACTTCAGAAATCCCTAGAAATCCCTTATGGAATCGCTTACTATTTCTGAATTTCAAAAAGAGATAAAAATAACTGGGGATATTATGTGATTTATTAGTATTAGAAATCTTAGTTGGTATTCAAAATATCCGATTCAAGTAGACAAAGAGATGGTTGAATCAAATTTTTTTTCAGTTCCATTTTTCAGAGGGCAAGGCAATATGAATGTTCTATCATGTTCCATCAATACTCTAAAGGGGTTATACGATATATCCGGTGTGGAAGTAGGCCAACATTTCTATTGGCAAATAGGGGTTTCCAAGTACATGGCCAAGTACTTATTACTTCTTGGGTTGTAATTGCTATCTTATTAGGTTCAGCCACTATAGCTGTTCGGAACCCACAAACCATTCCGACCGGGGTCAGATTTCTTCGAATATGTTCTTGAATTCATTCGAGATGTGAGTAAAACTCAAATTGGAGAAGAATATGGGCCCTGGGTTCCTTTTATTGGCACTATGTTTTTATTTATTTTTGTTTCTAATTGGTCAGGAGCTCTTTTACCTTGGAAAATCATACAATTACCTCATGGGGAGTTAGCCGCACCCACGAATGATATAAATACTACTGTTGCTTTGGCTTTACTTACATCAGTGGCATATTTCTATGCGGGTCTTACAAAAAAGGGATTAGGTTATTTCGGAAATATATTCAACCAACCCCAATCCTTTTACCCATTAACATCTTAGAAGATTTCACAAAACCTTTATCACTTAGTTTCGACTTTTCGGGAATATCTTAGCTGATGAATTAGTAGTTGTTGTTCTTGTTTCTTTAGTACCTTTAGTAGTTCCTATACCTGTCATGCTCCTTGGATTATTTACAAGTGGTATTCAAGCTCTTATTTTTGCAACTTTAGCCGCGGCTTATATAGGTGAATCCATGGAGGGCCATCATTGAAATAGCCTTTTTTAGCTTAGCCCAAAGCAATGTATATGGTGGGTGGCTCAAGAGAATACTTAACTTAGGGAATAGAATAGGGGAATCTAAATATATAACTATGTTATATACGATCTAGGTTATATACGATCTAGAGTGATAGCAAAAAAATTACGATGATATTAAAGAGTAAGGGGAAAAAGATCTAAAAAAAAGATCTTTTTCCTAAAATTCCCCTTTCCTTCACTTAATATCATACTTCGTCTCAATGAATATTCACTTTAGATTGCTTAGTCCATCTCATTAGTAATTCATTGTTAAAACAATTTGAATATAAGAATTTTTGTCAAAAATTCTTGTTGTATAGGTTTACGACGTGTAATTAAATAAAAAAAAGTAAATAAAAAAGGCGAAATGATTTCCCTTTCAGTTGATTTTATTCAACGATTGACCAAAATATTAATAATTAATAAATAAATAATAAAAATGAATAATTTTTTTATTCATTTTTATTAATAAATTGCATGAACTTAGATCAATCAAATAATGATATTTCTATACATATGGAATTATTCGGCCTAATCAATTTGTCCATTTAGATTTATCTAGGTGGAATAATAAGAAAAGGTAAGATTCAAAAGAATTTGCAAAAAATAGATTTTTTTTAGTATTTTAGAAAGGGTCGGTTAGGAGAGGGAGGTGTTTGTACTTAAATAACTATAAGCCAACCCTTGAAGATGTTTCGACGCTTGATTCTCGAATAGGATTGAATCTAAGATGAAAGCTTGGTTTACGTTATGGAAGAAAGACATGTATATGTGATATTAGATATTGACTAGTGCTAGTTATATATGAAATGAACTAAAGATATATTTTACTACTCTAGGGGATTCTAATAGACTAGAAGTCCTTCCGGCCCCTTGTGACTGTGAATTGAATGAATAAACGGATGAAATCAAGAAATAATTCAACTAACAGTTCGAACCAAGAACAAGAAATGGAAGAACGAAAGTCGTATGGGTTCACAAAGACTCTGTGTCTAAAAGTAAAAAAGATATATCGAAGTAGTTCTGATGATTCAATAATCTTATTACTTCAATCCGAAGTTCTTAGTTACTTCGACTGGATGAGTCCTAGCGAGGGAATAATTAAGTCATAATTCATTGGTTGATTGTATCATTAACCATTTCTTTTTTTGGTACGAGGAACTTATCATGAATCCACTGATTTCTGCCGCTTCCGTTATTGCTGCTGGATTGGCTGTAGGGCTTGCTTCTATTGGACCTGGAGTTGGTCAAGGGACTGCTGCGGGTCAAGCTGTAGAGGGTATCGCGAGACAGCCTGAGGCAGAGGGAAAAATACGAGGTACGCTATTGCTTAGTCTAGCTTTTATGGAAGCTTTAACAATTTATGGACTGGTTGTAGCATTAGCACTTTTATTTGCAAATCCTTTTGTTAATCTTAGCTTAGAAATATGAAAAATGTATTTATTTTTCATATTTTATTGCCTTCGACTTGTCGTTTGCTTTTTCAAATTCTATCAAGATTTCCCTCCTCTAATTCTTTATTCTTTGAGAAAAGAACCTACGGGAAGGGCTGATTTGCGATGAGGAATTGGCATACTGACTCACTTTCATCCTTCCCGTTCATAGACCAAGGGAAACTCTTTTTAGTAAGTGTTAGTGTTCCAATAACCAATAAAAGGGCTAGTTCATTAGTTCATAATTTATAACTAACTCGAATATTTTTTATTTTTTTTACTCAATTTCAGAAAAATAAAAGAATAAATAAAAAGAGGGCGAAGTGCTACAAAAAGAACTCTGTCGATTTTTTAGTCTATCTATAAGAGGAGATCATATGAAAAACGTAACCGATTCTTTCGTTTCTTTGGGCCACTGGCCATCTGCCGGGAGTTTCGGGTTTAATACCGATATTTTAGCAACAAATCCAATAAATCTAAGTGTAGTGCTTGGTGTATTGATTTTTTTGGAAAGGGAGTGTGTGCGAGTTGTTTATTTCAAGAATAGGCTGGACCAACCAGCTGTACCCTTTTACGTTATAAGTAGGAAAGAGAGGTGCATGATCTCGCGAATTACTTCTGTATAAATTAAGAAATTATATGTAAGAACCATAGCATTTCGCGATTCATTGGTAATCGATTTTGATTCTCTATTAACCAATAATGTGGAACTATTAACATGGTTAAAACAAACTGTTTGAAGTCGAGACGCAGCATGGTACTCTTTCTACCACTATGTTAATATAGAGGTGGTTTCAAAATAAATATTTTATCGATATAGGATACTCATATTGATAAAATGATTTGAACTGCTTATTGTAAATTGCAAAAACAGGGATTTTACCCCCTTTATCGAATGCTGAATCGACGACCTATTCTAAGTAAGAGAGCTTTTTGGATTTGAAAAAAAAAAAAGAAACAACTTTGCTGACAATTACATATTTTTTATTTTGTCAGAAGAGTCCTCCGAATATTTTGGTCTTACATTAGTTTCGATATCTTTTTGGAATATGAACAAAGAAGAGAAGATAGGCTCATTACATTCATAAAAAAAGATATG
>JASDFA010000450.1:25000-27500 GCA_035772735.1 Datura wrightii | reverse complement strand
ATGCGATAGATATTTGGACTAGAGTTGACAAACAAACAAAACCAGCAATATACTTTATTAGTAATTAGTATCGCATAGAAATCTAAATGGGGCGTGGCCAAGTGGTAAGGCAACGGGTTTTGGTCCCGCTATTCGGAGGTTCGAATCCTTCCGTCCCAGACCATATATATTCTATGAGAATACAGATTGCTTTTTTAACAATGTTCTGTTTAAAATCGAAATGTTAGCTGGAATGTGATTGTTGTTTCTGATTTTTTTCTTCGCTGAATCGTTTTTTTTTTCAAAAACAGAATCGAGATGCGAAAGAATCCATATTCCCTATCTCGTATTCTCTACCCCCTAAATTAGCCTAATTAGATTCAATTATTAGCCTAATTAGATTCAATTTTATTTTTTGTGGATTTCTTGACTTTTCGCCAAGAGGGGGTTTTTGGTACTAATTAAATTCACTAAGTCTCTTAATTCTTAATCAATGAGTTAGGCTAAAATATCAAAAAAAGGAGCAAAAACTTGACTTAATCTGGACTTGTTTGGCTTTGTGCCTAGACAGCTCGCATTTCGTAAAAATAAAAAAGAATAGGACACCCCCTTCTTTTCTTTCGATTTATGCTGCATCAGTCCCATAGAATGGGGTAGATAGGAGTTAATCAGTAATGGGAAGGCGTTCATTTCAATATCTATAAACGGTGACAACTGCTCGGTCTATTTGATCGAATTGATAGATACGAAACCCTCCTCATTCTTTGGATTTTATCAATCAGATGAAAAAAAAAAGAATAAGAATGAAAATCTTACCTTACATTAATCTTTTTTTATCCATCTCATAAAAAAAATGTTAATCGTTGATGATTCAATTAAAAAAAAAAGACTTATCTTTTTTCCTAAGATGATCAAAAGTTTTTTTTAACTATCAAATTTTCTTCTAATAATGATGTCGAAAAGGGAACTTTCGAAATTTATTCGAAATTTCGAAAGAGAAATCGTTTTAATCATTCCTTAGAAGCTGAATCTTTGCTATTTGAAGAAGTATGAAATAGGTCAATCTCTCCTATTAAGTCACGTGAAGATGCAGAATCAAAAAGAATTCATTTATTCGTCTTATTTATTATTATTTAGTATTTATATAAAAAAATTATTTATTATATATATATTAATTAATATGTTAGACAAATTAATATTAGCGATGGGGTCTTACTACGATTTCTTCAGAAAAATCTTTATCCACCTATATCTATAGTATTTTCTATATAGAAGATATAGAAAATACTATAGATTAGGGTGTTTATACATCAGCCCAACCAATGACTATTCATGATTCCATAATTGAATCAATTCCATACCGGTTCTTAGAGGAATGTTATGGTAAAACTTCGTTTGAAACGATGTGGTAGAAAGCAACGTGCGACTTGAAGGACACGATCCGTTGTGGATTTGTACATCCACCATTTTATGTAGGAATGAAGGTGCTCTTGGCTCGACATCATTGGTTCTGTTTCACTAGAACCCCTCGTTTTTTGTTGTCTTGGAATGTAAATAGTCCATGATGGAGCTCGAGTAGAAAGTATTAATTTATTTCTCGGGGCAAGGGTCTAGGGTTAATGCCAATCAATAAAAAAATTGAAACAACTTCGTAAATATATCTTCGGTATGGAAATCGAAAGAATCCAATTCGAGCAAGTTTCAAATTCAAAAATTTCTTGGAATTGATCAAACTTTTTCGATCCAAAGTGTTTCACGCGGGAATCCATCGTCTTGTAGGATTCTTTCATAGAAATCGCAAAAGGGGTATGTTGCTGCCATTTTGAAAGGATTAAAAAGCACCGAAGTAATGTCTAAACCCAATGATTTAAAATAAAACAAAGATAAAGGATCCCAGAACAAGGAAACACCTTTTAAATTGTCTTAATAACTGGATCAGACTGAAGAATCCAAATCGATTTTAAACGAGACAAACAAAAAAGGAGGAAAGACCACTCAATAAATGAAATTCCCAAAAGGTTTTCCTTTGAACTGTTTGAAAGTTATCCAACTTGAGTTATGAGAGTACGAATGGTTTCTTTTTCATTTTCAGTAAGAAAGAAGAAAAAAAAAGATTTACATCTTTAATTGATTTGATCATTTTATGGACCCAGTTGTCATTTCTTAGATAGAATTCCATACAGAGACAAAACCTCGAATCAATCATTTTTCTCGAGCCGTACGAGGAGAAAGCTTCCTATACGTTTCTAGGGGGGGTGTTGTTCATCTACATCTATCCCAATGAGCCGTCTATCGAATCGTTGCAATTGATGTTCGATCCCGAAGAGAAGGAAAAGATCTTCGGAAAGTGGGTTTTTATGATCCGATAAAGAATCAAACTTATTTAAATGTTCCTGCTATTTTATATTTCCTTGAAAAAGGGGCTCAACCTACAGGAACTGTTCAGGATATTTTAAAGAAGGCGGAGGTTTTTAAGGAACTTCGTCCTAATCAACCGAAATTCAATTAAGGAAATAAATTA
>JASDFA010000449.1:45000-49086 GCA_035772735.1 Datura wrightii | reverse complement strand
ATGAGAAAGATAAGGAATTTTTAACCGATAAGGAAAGGGGGTCGGATAAATAGTTGGGGAGTGAAATAGTCTTTTTGGGGATAGAGGGACTTGAACCCTCACGATTTTTAAAGTCGACGGATTTTCCTCTTACTATAAATTTCATTGTTGCCGGTATTGACATGTAGAACGGGACTCTATCTTTATTCTCGTCCGATTAATTAGTTCTTCAAAAGATCTATCAGACTGTGGAGTGAATGATTTGATCAATGAATATTCGATTCTTTCTTCAATGTAGAATCGAGTCACACCAATTCTTCTATTTTTTATAGAAAAAATACGGATTCGGGTCGTCATTAATCATTTGATATAGTATTCAATACGTATGTATATACGTTTATCCGTCACTTCATTCTTTTTCTTTCTGAAGTTTCGATGTAAAGATTCCTCTACCAACGCATTTAACTCCATTTATTAGAATAGCTTCCATTGAGTCTCTGCACCTATCCTTTTTTTCTGAACCTTTGTTTGTTTTCAGAAAACAGGATTTGGCTCAGGATTGCCCATTTGTGTTAATTCCAGGGTTTCTCTGAATTTGAAAGTGATCACTTAGTAAGTTTCCATACCAAGGCTCAATCCAATTAAGTCCGTAGCGTCTACCAATTTCGCCATATCCCCCTTTCTTTTTGTTTTGAGATTAGGATCTCGTTGTGATGTCATTCCTTTTTCTTTTTCTTTCATTTATACTGGAACCATTGAATTCATTAGATACCGATTCCTATCTCGAAAACGTGTTTTCTACTCTTTGATTTTCTTAACTATCTTCTATAGGAGACCTTTTTTTGTCCAATCAAAAATGATTTTATCATTTCGGAATCCGCAATTCAATATAGATGGATATATACCCCATCTATATGTCTCTCTTCCTGGCATTTTGCCATTCAATTTGTAATACTTAAACGATCGATTCTTGTTTTTTATCTTCACTTTCGCCTGAAAGCGGAGGAATGTCTCATTAGTTATAACTAACCATTCCATTAAACAATTAGAATTTTAAATAAATATAGAATGAGAGAGATATATGATATAGAATCAAATATAGAACTGTAATAAAAAGGATTTCAAATGCCAAAAAAGAAATGAAAAAGAATATTTACCATTCAAATTGAAAATTAAAATCAAAGAATATTAACAATATTTACAATCACTATTTAATAATATTAGTATTAGAATTATTATTAGAATTGTGCTAAATCGAAATTCTATATCGCTATATTAATCCTTATGTTCTAGAATATTCAATATAATATTGAATAGTTAATAACTAAGATTCCAATTACAGTAGTTTAGTGAATTACTATGCATATAAGATTTCTGTGATGTGGGCCGCTTAGCTCAGAGGTTAGAGCATCGCATTTGTAATGCGATGGTCATCGGTTCGATTCCGATAGCCGGCTTTTCCCTATTCTTTTTTTATTCCATTTTTTAGATGATTGATAATGTTCCTTTGAAATCAAAGAATATTCAAATAGCGCCTTCCTCCTTTTCCAAAAGCTATCAATTTATTATAGGAACTTCCAATTATGTCAGGAAAGGATTATATATATAATAGAAGGGGTTCTGTATATTTATCCAATTCATCCCATTCTTCTTTATAGTATTTTCTTTATAGTATTTATAGTAATAGTACAAGTACACTATTTCAGTAAACTTCGCTTCATTTAGTTCAGTTTAGTTTTAGTTTAGGTTTATTCTGTAAAATAAAATTCACTAAAAAATAAAATAAATAGAAATAAGAATTAATTCGAAATACTAAATAAGAAATAAGAATAAGGAGTCTTTATGTCGCGTTACCGAGGACCTCGTTTCAAAAAATACGCCGCCTGGGGGCTTTACCAGGACTAACTAATAAAAAGCCTAGGACCGGAAGTGATCTTAGAAACCAATCGCGTTCCGGGAAAAAATCTCAATATCGTATTCGTCTAGAAGAAAAACAAAAATTGCGTTTTCATTATGGTCTTACAGAACGACAATTACTTAAATACGTTCGTATCGCCAGAAAAGCCAAGGGGTCAACAGGTCAAGTTTTACTACAATTACTTGAAATGCGTTTGGATAACATCCTTTTTCGATTGGGTATGGCTTCAA
The DNA here is from genome assembly GCA_035772735.1 of Datura wrightii. NCBI lineage: Eukaryota > Viridiplantae > Streptophyta > Magnoliopsida > Solanales > Solanaceae > Datura > Datura wrightii. The sequence goes on along the minus strand of JASDFA010000449.1, from coordinate 46,959 downwards.
CTATTCCCGCAGCCCGTCAATTAGTTAACCATCGCCATATTTTAGTTAATGGTCGTATAGTAGATATACCGAGTTATCGCTGCAAACCCCGAGATATTATTACGGCAAAGGATGAACAAAAATCCAGAGCTCTGATTCAAATTTCTCTCGATTCATCCCCTCATGAGGAATTACCAAATCATTTGACCCTTCACCCATTCCAATATAAAGGATTAGTTAAGCAAATAATAGATAGTAAATGGGTCGGTTTGAAAATAAATGAATTGCTAGTCGTAGAATATTATTCTCGTCAGACTTAAACCTCAGACTAAAACCAAGGGTTCGAAAAATTTTCTTCCCTTTAGGCGAAGTAAATTAACCCAAGGTTAAGTAAGTTAAGTAAGATAAATCCGAGTTTGATCTGGATTTCCCCCATTTTTGTATCATAGACCAAGGATCTATTTTCATTCCTTGTCTACTCTTTTCTTTCCAGTATTTTGATTATGATTATTTTTTAGTATTCTATTTTACGCGTCACAGCAATTAGGAATTGAGAATCTATATCTTTAGATCAAAGAAGGGTCTAGCTGTTGGAATAATGGTATCCATTGCTATTTGAGTCCTTGTTGTTAGTAAAATTGGTGAATTAAGCGAGGGTACGGAAAGAGAGGGATTCGAACCCTCGGTAAACAAAAGCCTACATAGCAGTTCCAATGCTACGCCTTGAACCACTCGGCCATCTCTCCTACATAATGATTATGACCCCAAAACCGAGTGAATAGCGAGTCAGTCATAATCCATATTCCATTATTGGATAGGTACGACCAATCCATTTTAACTGACAATTTTTCAAATTCCTTTATAGAAATTCATAAAAAAATTTAGATTTGATTTTATAGTGTATACCCGTTATGTACACAAAATTGGCAGTTATTCTATTTTCATCATAGAATGATTATTCGATCTTTTTTCTTCTTTGTAATTGGTATCATGATTCAATCAAAATTTCTCGAGTTCTTCTAATTTGTAACTTCACCGAAATTGGAATAGTTCCTATACTACTACATTAGTATGAAATCGAATCGCCTTGAAATATTTCTTATTTCTTATCGATTCCTGTCAAAAAGGAACAATTGGAATAGAGGATTCATATCTTTTGTTTTTTTCTTAAAAAAAAGAAGTTTTTATGTTATTTCGTACTATACAATTCTTTTCTTTGTGGGATCTTTTTCCCACGAGAGGTAATGAGAAGAATTCTAGAATGGATTGCTACCTATGCCTAGATCACGGATAAATGGAAATTTTATTGATCAGACCTTTTCAATTGTAGCCAATATCTTATTACGAGTAATTCCGACAACTTCAGGAGAAAAAGAGGCATTTACCTATTACAGAGATGGTGCGATTTGATTCTTTTTTTTATTTCATATATTATTCATTTCTCTCAGTCTGACGAGGAGAAAAACACGTGATTCGAGAAAATTTGTGAAAAAAAAATCTACGCTTTTTGAAGGTGAAGTTTGGAAATAGAACAATTCCTTCTGTCGTGTATCCTCGATTAATGCAACCTCAGATGCTATGTTTCAATTCTCGATTCTAGTATTAAGCGAAAGGTTACGCCTAGAGGTTCTGTATTACGGGTCAATCCTACTCTACTAGCCCTAATAGGCAGCATAGGGGAAGAAGCGCTACACCTAGGAATCAACAACACGAAAACTTTGTTCTAAGTCAGCCCTTTCCTTAGCGGGCTTGGGACTAAAAGAATGGTTGGGACAACAAACATCCATCTCGTTCGTCCTTTGGATACCCGTATAACCATCGAAGGCTATTGAAGTGACTAATTCCTGGAAATTAGGAGGCGTTAAAAACAAAGAAATTGTTGGAGTTATCTTATCATTTCTATCTAGTCCCACTAGGCTTGATGTTAAGAAAGAATCTCTTGCAGGAAGGTTGGCTAGAGATTTCTTGTAAAAACACTAG
>JASDFA010000449.1:25000-32500 GCA_035772735.1 Datura wrightii | reverse complement strand
CTAGTAAGTCTAGGAGAAAATGCAATGAATTGTTTCAAGACCGACTCGAATTGCTTTTTTTCTTTTAGTGAATTGATCCCACCAGAACAAAATTCACTTGATTGATACATGTACATACACCTAGCAATTCAACATAAAATTAAAGATATTTCATCGAATCATAGAATGAAGAGATTCTATTTGTCTACTGAACTAAATTCTTGGAGAAAAAAGAATTTGCTGCTTAATCCCGCTTACTAGATTTCTCGTTTGTTAATTTCCTGTCTTGTCTTGGTGGGAGGGAGATAAGGATATCTCGTCTTAACAATGAATCAAATAAAAGTGAAAGAAATCGAATTTCACACCTTTTTCCTTTTCTGACGGACCAATCATTCCATGAAAAAATCCTACTCTTCCTCATTATTTCGATTTTTTGTATTTATTACTTTTTTCTAAATAAAAAAAGAAAATTCTAAATAAAATTCGAAATACTAAATAATCTAAACTAAAATAATCGAAATAAATTCAATTGAAATAATTCAAAAATAAAAAAAAAAATACTACTACTAGATTTCTAATGGCGATTCTAATGAATAATTCATCAATGACGAATAAAAAATAATTCTATGCAAGTCTGAAAGGGGGAAAGATCCCTCGGATAGAATCATTCGATTATATTGACAATTTCAAAAAACTGATCATACTATGATCATAGTATGATGGCCGTTGGTCAAGCAGGCCCCCATCGTCTAGTGGTTTAGGACATCTCTCTTTCAAGGAGGCAGCGGGGATTCGAATTCCCCTGGGGGTAGGGTACTACGAAAGGAAGTTGATCATGGATTACCAATAAGTCTAAAATTGATTCTTCCTGGGTCGATGCCCGAGCGGTTAATGGGGACGGACTGTAAATTCGTTGGCAATATGTCTACGCTGGTTCAAATCCAGCTCGGCCCAATAATTCGCCAATCCGCCATGAGATGATATAACCCCCTTTGTACTTCAGAAATACCCGATCCGGAGATAAAAAAGAATCAAATTTTCTGCTAGATCCCGTATTTCCCTGGGATTGTAGTTCAATTGGTCAGAGCACCGCCCTGTCAAGGCGGAAGCTGCGGGTTCGAGCCCCGTCAGTCCCGACGGATCCAATAAATATATCAATAAATCTCTCCGGGGACCGGGGGCAGAATTTCATTGTCAAAGCAAGGGGGAAATCCTTATTTCTTTTTTCTTTCCCTTTGGTCGGAGAAAGACATATGCGGTTGGATTAGTACAATTATTGGTAGCATTATAGTCAGTATTCCAAGAAATGCTGGCTTTTTTCGATTGTCCCCGATGCATGTAATATAATCGAGTACTATACCTTTTTGAGGCGTGCATACACAAAGGGAATTCCTTTCTTGTCCAATACAAAATTGAATATAAGAAAATACTCTCCAGAAAAAACAAAAAAAAAAACAATTTATTTTTCTGGCTACGGATTTATGGAACCTCACTTACTAGTTTGAAGGGGAAAAATGGATTTCAGGCAAATTGCACACTGAGCTTTTGGTATAGGTGTCCCGGGGCTAATAATCTACGAAGAAAGGAGGGGGAAGGACAGATCAACCAAAGATCCTACTCCTCTTAGAAAGGGGAATGAATCATTTTTCCGATTTTTAATTTTGTTTTAAGGCCCCATCGACGAAAGAACAAATCGGAAAATAGTAAATTTGATGAATATTCATTTTATACGATCTCATCTTTATCACACTTCTTTGTCTTCCAAGTCAAAAAGGGTTTAGAACGAAACTCTTTTCTTTTTCCATTTAGCTTTTATTGTTTGTTTGGGTTTGTAACTATGTGACCACTGGAAGTGGAAGAGCTATTTGATGAGACTTCATCAGATGATTGTACAAGAAGGAACTAGATAGATTAGAGAGAAAAAAAGAACAGATGATAAAAAATGATAATGATAAATAAATAAAGGAATTTTGGATTGGGTCAGGAATCCGAGTTTGGGGCGGTATGGATAAAAGAACTTCCTATGTTATACTATTCAATTCTCGACGACGAATTGATTTGATAGTTCAGATATTGTTATTCATGATATTGATCCGAATTCAAGATCATCGAGAGGTAATATTCATTCATTGAATTTACAGGCCAAAGATTTATCATCTCTATGGGATTAAATCCCGAGTTATTGCGAAGTAAAAAACCGATGAGATTATGGAAGTAAATATTCTTGCATTTATTGCTACTGCACTATTTATTCTAGTTCCTACCGCTTTTCTACTTATCATTTACGTAAAAACAGTCAGTCAAAACGATTAATTATTAACTAATTTGAATGAAACTTGACTTCTGAGTTCTTAGCCAAAATTGACGAAATAAAATGAAAAAGATTCCAATTTCATGTCTTAAATGAAATGAGTGGACTAGAATCGGCAGTATTCTAATAGATAGTATGGTAGAAAGATTCATCTATTTCTTTCTACCATACTATTTATTAGTTAGATTGTAGTTATAAAGCTGCCCCTGGAATAAAATAAAGATAGAGGCTGCATTTGATATGGATCTATAGATCAATCTACAATATTATCTTGATATATGTGAATATCAATTCCATATATGGGATTGCCATAGCATCCAATTCCATTTATTTGCTATATCTATTTGTTCTGATCAATCTGAATTACTCTTATGTCTTATAGTTTGAATTACTATATTTTTGATTTCCAATATGAATCTCGGTATCTATTGAAAGAATCAAATCAATGAAGGAAAAGCGATAGATATAGGCATATTCAAAAAATCACGTAGTAATCTTGTTTTTTTGAACATTCCCAAGAAGTAATTGAGTAAACCATTGACGGTAGTTCCACGGGCATCGAAAAGGAAGAGTAAACCTCACTGATTTTTAACGCCTGAACCACGATATGAAATAAGTCGATAAAGTATAAATCCAATTTCAAAAATTCGAAAGCGTTAAATGCGCAATATGTGACTCACCTGACGATCTTATTCTGCATAGTATCTCGTTAGACAACCACTATGTTTATATCCTTTCTTTCTCATACAAAGTGCGTATACACTTAACAAAACCACTTCTTCTTTGAACAGTAAAGAGAGAAACAAATAAAAAAAGGGTCCGGCCCTCCTCAGTATCACCTAGTAAGATAAGAGGCCGTTGATTGGAATAGAAAATTTAGGAAGAATTAGGTTCGAATAAATTTCCTGGGATCCTCTTCCTTTCGAACTACAAACACGGGAATCGTTGAAATAGCTCTTTGATTGAAAGAGGATGATTCCTATAATACATTACTCCAGTAGAGTCCAATGGAATTTAAAAATGAAGATATTTTTATTTTGTTCAAAACGTGTTGCAGAACGATCTAGAAAGCAATTGCTATTGATACAGTTTGCTTCCTTAACTCAATTAGTAGGACCCCTAGAGTCCACTCCTTCCCCACACTACGAGTGAAAGGGAAAAAGTAAAGACTACCATTAAAGCAGCCCAAGCAAGACTTACTATATCCATATGAATTATGTCCCCTATCTCTATAAATATAAAGGAATTGCTCCATTATTCCTCACTAATAATAGTGGAATCAATGGCGCAGAGTCAAAAAGAACGAAGACTATTAATAAACCAATCCAATAAATTCGCTCATTTTAGAAGAAATTCCTATATGATTTCTAATCGGGAAAGATTAAACACAAGCAAAATCCGCAGTAACATCTCAAGGGAATGTTACTAATGGAACATGTAGGAATAATAGGTCCTATTCTTTTTTTGTTGACCCTCATTTCAATTGATTGGATGCTTGAGCACTCAGAGATTTTCGTGAGTTCCTCGTATATAATAAAGTATCTTCCGCCCCCTTCCACAACTATTTAGATTTCCTATCGGGCTCTCCAATCTAATCCAAGGTCCAGTCATTATACAATGCATTAATAATCTAAAATTTTGATTTGTAGTAGAAGGTAATTGCGAAGTCTTGATAGCCCCTCTAGCATTCGAATATTTCCTTGAAGCCTAAGCCTAAATATGCAATGCAAGGATATTTACAATTTTTTAGAAAAACCCCCAGACCAGATGTTTAAAATCAAACAAGTATCAACAGTCTGCTTTCTCTGCTTCTGCTGGGGAATCATTCGGCGAGTTATATCAACAGAAGAAAAGAAGAGATTTCTAGTTTTTTGTTGATCAGGCGACACCCGGATTTGAACTGGGGAAAAAAGGATTTGCAGTCCTCTGCCTTACCACTCGGCCATGTCGCCAAAATGCTACAAATACAAAATAGATGAAAACTTTCCCGGATTACTGAACTGCTTTTTATTGTACTTGCACCTTGAGTTCTGTTTTCCTGACTTTTTCCTAAAACTCAAGTAAATCCTAATCCTTCTTCCCTTTTGATTGGGTTTGATTCATTCTTTCAATTTCGATTGAGTCTATCTCAAAATTCATAATGTTCAAAACTTTCTCTTACCTTTCTATTGAAAAATCAAATGTGGATTTTCAGTCGCAAAATCCAAAATTCAACTTTATTAAAATAGGAACCATTAACTATTGACTTAGAATGCATGAATGATTCTTGGATTTGAATCTCCAAATTTTGTTTTCCTAATGACATAAGAAAACACAACTTGATATATAACTAATCAGTATGGATTTTTTCAATCAAAAAATCCTTCTCAATTTTAATTATTAATTATAACAACAATTATGAGTATATGTAAACCCCCCAAGAGAAATTGTTAGACGGATATATATTATTTTTATCTGTTCCCGATATAGAATTATCAGATATCAGAAAAGTATCATACTTAAATTTTCATTTTGAATAGAAAATTTCAATTCTGTTTTCGTAGAGCACAACCTGTGTTGCCCCGAATAGAACATAGAACGACAATAAAACAATAAAAGAGAAGAAAGACGGATATTATAGATATCTCCACACGTGTTTAAGCCATACAAACCTTCTTTTCTTATACACTTCACAATCGTATTCTACTCAAAAATACGTAAACAAAGTCTCTCTCTTCTCTGCGAATCATTTTTTGACCAACGAAATCCATAACATAAAAGGGGGTTTAATGCCAAAAAACCGATTCTAATTCTATATATTCTTTCTTATTTTTATGCCTTTATCTCAGCGAAAAGATCAAATGTCCAATCCATTTATTTTTCTGGTATTCAAGCAGGTTGGAATATGTATTATCATAATAATGGTAGAAATGGAATCATTTTTGTTTTGATATTCTATACGAAATCCTATAACTTAATTAATAAGTCTAAGTAGCAGAAGTCTGTTTCTAGGGATGTTTTATCAATTTCTTTCCATTTGTATCTGTTGAAAATTCCAATAAATTCCAATTCAATTTAAGTAGAAAATTCTCTTTCTTCCTCCGTTCATACGTATTTCATACATTCCAGATATGGAGTTGGGTAAAATTTCATGTGATTCGGTAAACAAAATAGAAATGCCATCATTGCTAGATCATTTATCTAATCTATCTAATTAGATGAAGAATGAACCAATAGTGGTATTTTTTGATAAATGGGAAATTAAAAATGCTCGGGGATGTAAATGAGGGAATATCTACAATACCTGGATTTAATCAGATACAATTTGAAGGATTTTGTAGGTTCATTGATCAAGGTTTGACGGAAGAACTTTATAAGTTTCCAAAAATTGAAGATACAGATCAAGAAATTGAATTTCAATTATTTGTGGAAACATATCAATTGGTCGAACCCTTGATAAAAGAAAGAGATGCTGTGTATGAATCACTCACATATTCTTCTGAATTATATGTATCCGCCGGATTAATTTGGAAAAACAGTAGGGATATGCAAGAACAAACAATTTTTATCGGAAACATTCCTCTAATGAATTCCCTGGGAACTTCTATAGTCAATGGAATATATAGGATTGTGATCAATCAAATATTGCAAAGTCCCGGTATTTATTACCGATCAGAATTGGACCATAACGGAATTTCGGTCTATACCGGCACCATAATATCAGATTGGGGAGGAAGATCAGAATTAGAAATTGATAGAAAAGCAAGGATATGGGCTCGTGTAAGTAGGAAACAAAAAATATCTATTCTAGTTCTATCATCAGCTATGGGTTTGAATCTAAGAGAAATTCTAGAGAATGTTTCCTATCCTGAAATTTTTTTGTCTTTTCTGAGTGATAAGGAGAGAAAAAAAATTGGGTCAAAAGAAAATGCCATTTTGGAGTTTTATCAACAATTTGCTTGTGTAGGTGGCGATCCGGTATTTTCTGAATCCTTATGTAAGGAATTACAAAAGAAATTCTTTCACCAAAGATGTGAATTAGGAAGGATTGGTCGACGAAATATGAACCGAAGACTGAACCTTGATATACCCCAGAACAATACATTTTTGTTACCACGAGATATATTGGCAGCCGCCGATCATTTGATTGGGCTGAAATTTGGAATGGGTGCACTTGACGATATGAATCATTTGAAAAATAAGCGTATTCGTTCTGTAGCAGATCTTTTACAAGATCAATTCGGATTGGCTCTGGTTCGTTTAGAAAATGTGGTTCGGGGGACTATATGTGGAGCAATTCGGCATAAATTGATACCGACACCTCAGAATTTGGTAACCTCAACTCCATTAACAACTACTTATGAATCCTTTTTCGGTTTACACCCATTATCTCAAGTTTTGGATCGAACTAATCCATTGACACAAATAGTTCATGGGAGAAAATTAAGTTATTTGGGCCCTGGAGGACTGACAGGTCGCACTGCTAGTTTTCGGATACGAGATATCCATCCTAGTCACTATGGACGTATTTGCCCAATTGACACATCTGAAGGAATCAATGTTGGACTTATTGGATCCTTAGCAATTCATGCGAGGATTGGTCATTGGGGATCTCTAGAAAGCCCTTTTTATGAAATTTCTGAGAGGTCAACCGGGGTACGGATGCTTTATTTATCACCAGGTAGAGATGAATACTATATGGTAGCGGCAGGAAATTCTTTAGCCTTAAATCGGGATATTCAGGAAGAACAGGTTGTTCCAGCTCGATACCGTCAAGAATTCTTGACTATTGCATGGGAACAGGTTCATCTTCGAAGTATTTTTCCTTTTCAATATTTTTCTATTGGAGCTTCCCTCATTCCTTTTATCGAACATAATGATGCGAATCGAGCTTTAATGAGTTCTAATATGCAACGTCAAGCAGTTCCTCTTTCTCGCTCCGAGAAATGCATTGTTGGAACTGGGTTGGAACGACAAGCAGCTCTAGATTCGGGGGCTCTTGCTATAGCCGAACGCGAGGGAAGGGTCGTTTATACCAATACTGACAAGATTCTTTTAGCAGGTAATGGAGATATTCTAAGCATTCCATTAGTTATATATCAACGCTCCAATAAAAATACTTGTATGCATCAAAAACTCCAGGTTCCTCGGGGTAAATGCATTAAAAAAGGACAAATTTTAGCGGATGGTGCTGCTACAGTTGGTGGCGAACTTGCTTTGGGGAAAAACGT
>JASDFA010000449.1:17500-20000 GCA_035772735.1 Datura wrightii | reverse complement strand
CTAGAAATCAAGACATTGGCATTGGACTTGTAAATCGATTCATAACCCTTCGGGCACAACCAATCTCTATTCGAACTCCTTTTACTTGTAGGAGTACATCTTGGATTTGTCGATTATGTTATGGCCGGAGTCCTACTCATGGCGACCTGGTTGAATTGGGGGAAGCTGTAGGTATTATTGCAGGTCAATCGATTGGAGAACCAGGTACTCAATTAACATTAAGAACTTTTCATACCGGAGGAGTATTCACGGGGGGTACTGCAGAACATGTGCGAGCCCCATCTAATGGAAAAATAAAATTCAATGAGGATTTGGTTCATCCGACACGTACACGTCATGGGCATCCCGCCTTTCTATGTTCTATAGACTTGTATGTAACTATTGAGAGTGAAGATATTCTACATAATGTGAATATTCCACCCAAAAGTTTGCTTTTAGTTCAAAACGATCAATATGTAGAATCAGAACAAGTAATTGCTGAGATTCGCGCAGGAATATCCACTTTGAATTTTAAAGAGAAGGTTCGAAAACATATTTATTCTGATTCAGACGGAGAAATGCACTGGAGTACCGATGTCTATCATGCACCCGAATTTACATACGGTAATGTTCATCTATTACCAAAAACAAGTCATTTATGGATATTATTAGGAGGGCCGTGCAGGTCCAGTATAGTCTACCTTTCGATCCACAAGGATCAGGATCAAATGAATTCGCATTCTCTTTCTGGCAAGCGAAGATATACTTCTAACCTCTCAGTAACCAATGATCAGGCGAGGCAAAAATTATTTAGTTCGGATTTTTATGGTAAAAAAGAAGATAGGATTCCTGATTATTCAGACCTTAATCGAATCATATGTACTGGTCAGTATAATCTCGTATATTCGCCTATTCTCCACGAGAATTCTGATTTATTGTCAAAAAGGCGAAGAAATAAATTCATCATTCCACTACACTCGATTCAAGAACTCGAGAATGAACTAATGCCTTGTTCAGGTATCTCGATTCAAATCCCCGTAAATGGTATTTTCCGTCGAAATAGTATTCTTGCTTATTTCGATGATCCTCGATACAGAAGAAAGAGTTCGGGCATTATTAAATATGGGACTATAGAAACGCATTCAGTCATCAAAAAAGAGGATTTGATTGAGTATCGAGGAGTCAAGGAATTTAGGCTAAAATACCAAATGAAAGTAGATCGATTTTTTTTCATTCCTGAAGAGGTGCATATCTTGCCCGGATCTTCTTCCATAATGGTACGGAACAATAGTATCGTTGGGGTAGATACACAAATCACCTTAAATCTAAGAAGCCGAGTCGGTGGGTTGGTCCGGGTGGAGAGAAAAAAAAAACGAATTGAACTTAAAATCTTTTCTGGAGATATCCATTTTCCTGGAGAGACAGATAAGATATCCAGACATACCGGCGTTTTGATACCACCAGGAAGAGGAAAAATAAATTCCAAGGAATCCAAAAAAGTGAAAAATTGGATCTATGTCCAACGGATTACACCTAGTAAGAAAAAGTTTTTTGTTTTAGTTCGACCTGTCGTCACATATGAAATAACGGACGGTATAAATTTAGCAACCCTTTTTCCACCGGATCCATTGCAGGAAAGGGATAATGTGCAACTTCGAATTGTCAATTATATCCTTTATGGAAATGGCAAACCGATTCGAGTAATTTCTGACACAAGTATTCAATTAGTTCGGACTTGTTTAGTATTGAATTGGAACCAAGACAAAAAAAGTTCTTCTTGCGAAGAAGCCCGTGCTTCTTTTGTTGAAATAAGGACAAATGGTTTGATTCGACATTTCCTAAGAATCAACTTAGTGAAATTCCCTATTTCGTATATCGGAAAAAGGAATGATCCGTCGGGGTCAGGATTGCTCTCTGATAATGGATCAGATTGTACCAATCTCAACCCCTTTTCTTCCATTTATTACTATTCCAAGGAAAAAATTCAACAATCTCTTAACCAACCTCAAGGAACTATTCATACGTTGTTGAATAGAAATAAGGAATGTCAGTCGTTGATAATTTTGTCAGCAGCCAATTGTTCTCGAATGGGGCCATTCAAGGATGTAAAATATCACAGTGTGATAAAAGAATCAATTAAAAAAGATCCCCTAATTCCAATTAGGAATTCATTGGGCCCTTTAGGAACATGCCTTCCAATTGAGAATTTTTATTCATCTTACCATTTAATAACTCATAATCAGATCTTAGTAACTAACTATTTGCAACTTGACAATTTAAAACAGACTTTTCAAGTGATTAAATTAAAATATTATTTAATGGATGAAAATGGAAAAATTTTTCATCCCGATCCATGTCGTAACATTATTTTAAATCCATTCAATTTGAATTGGTATTTTCTCCATCACAATTATTGTGAAGAGACATCTAAAATAATTAGTCTTGGACAGTTTATTTGTGAAAATGTATGTATAGCCAAAAACGGATCGCCCCTCAAATCGGGTCAAGTTATACTTGTTCA
>JASDFA010000449.1:2500-12500 GCA_035772735.1 Datura wrightii | reverse complement strand
TTTGAAGTCGAGACGCAGCATGGTACTCTTTCTACCACTATGTTAATATAGAGGTGGTTTCAAAATAAATATTTTATCGATATAGGATACTCATATTGATAAAATGATTTGAACTGCTTATTGTAAATTGCAAAAACAGGGATTTTACCCCCTTTATCGAATGCTGAATCGACGACCTATTCTAAGTAAGAAGAGCTTTTTGGATTTGAAAAAAAAAAAGAAACAACTTTGCTGACAATTACATATTTTTTATTTTGTCAGAAGAGTCCTCCGAATATTTTGGTCTTACATTAGTTTCGATATCTTTTTGGAATATGAACAAAGAAGAGAAGATAGGCTCATTACATTCATAAAAAAAGATATGAGAATTTACCTTAAGTAATTAAGTAATTGAGCGTGAGAGCCAAATGAATCGAAAGATTCATGTTTGGTTCGGGAAGGGATTATGGAATTTTGTAAAGGAATGGAAAAATAATCTACTTTCATTAAGTGATTATTAGATAATCGAAAACAGAGGATCTTGAATACTATTCGAAATTCAGAAGAACTACGTGGAGGGGCTATTGAACAACTCGAAAAAGCTCGTTCTCGCTTACGGAAAGTAGAAACCGAAGCCGAGCAGTTTCGAGTGAATGGATACTCCGAGATAGAACGAGAAAAATTGAATTTGATTAATTCAACTTATAAGACTTTGGAACAATTAGAAAATTACAAAAACGAAACGATTCAGTTTGAACAGCAAAGGGCGATTAATCAAGTCCGACAACGGGTTTTCCAACAAGCCTTACGAGGAGCTCTAGGAACTCTGAATAGTTGTTTGAACAACGAGTTACATTTACGTACCATTAGTGCTAATATTGGCATGTTGGGAACAATGAAAGAAATAACTGATTAGTCTTTCTACTGTAGGTATTATTTTTTTCTTTCAAAAAGAATAAAGAAAGAATCATGGTAACCATTCGAGCTGACGAAATTAGTAATATTATCCGTGAACGTATTGAACAATATAATAGAGAAGTAAAGATTGTAAATACCGGTATCGTACTTCAAGTAGGCGATGGCATTGCTCGTATTCACGGTCTTGATGAAGTAATGGCGGGGGAATTAGTAGAATTTGAAGAGGGTACAATAGGCATTGCTCTTAATTTGGAATCAAATAATGTTGGTGTTGTATTAATGGGCGATGGTTTGTTGATACAAGAAGGAAGTTCTGTAAAAGCAACGGAAGAATTGCTCAGATACCTGTCAGTGAGGCTTATTTGGGTCGTGTTGTAAATGCGCTGGCGAAACCTATTGATGGTAGAGGTGAAATTTCAGCTTCTGAATTTCGATTAATTGAATCTGCCGCCCCGGGTATTATTTCGCGCCGTTCCGTATATGAGCCTCTTCAAACCGGGCTTATTGCTATTGATTCGATGATCCCTATAGGACGTGGTCAGCGAGAACTAATTATTGGGGACAGACAGACCGGTAAAACAGCAGTAGCCACAGATACGATTCTTAATCAACAAGGTCAAAATGTAATATGTGTTTATGTAGCTATTGGGCAAAAAGCATCTTCTGTGGCCCAGGTAGTAACTACTTTACAGGAAAGGGGAGCAATGGAATACACTATTGTGGTCGCCGAAACGGCAGATTCCCCTGCTACATTACAATACCTTGCTCCTTATACAGGAGCCGCTCTGGCTGAATATTTTATGTATCGTGAACGACACACTTTAATCATTTATGATGATCTCTCCAAACAAGCGCAAGCTTATCGCCAAATGTCTCTTCTATTACGAAGACCGCCCGGTCGTGAAGCTTATCCAGGAGATGTTTTTTATTTGCATTCACGCCTTTTGGAAAGAGCCGCGAAATTAAGTTCTAGTTTAGGTGAAGGAAGTATGACCGCCTTACCAATAGTCGAAACTCAATCGGGAGATGTTTCGGCTTATATTCCTACTAATGTAATTTCCATTACTGATGGACAAATCTTCTTATCCGCCGACCTATTCAATTCTGGAATCAGACCTGCTATTAATGTGGGTATCTCCGTTTCCAGAGTGGGGTCCGCAGCTCAAATAAAAGCCATGAAACAGGTAGCTGGTAAATTAAAATTAGAACTAGCGCAATTCGCAGAATTAGAAGCCTTTGCACAATTTGCTTCTGATCTCGATAAAGCTACTCAGAATCAATTGGCAAGAGGTCAACGATTACGTGAATTGCTTAAACAATCCCAATCAGCTCCTCTCACGGTAGAAGAGCAGATAATGACTATTTATACCGGAACAAACGGCTATCTTGATTCATTAGAAGTTGGACAGGTAAGGAAATTTCTTGTTGAGCTACGTACTTACTTAAAAACTAATAAACCTCAGTTCCAAGAAATCATATCTTCTACCAAGATATTTACCGAGGAAGCAGAAGCTCTTTTGAAAGAAGCTCTTCAGGAACAAATGGAACGTTTTATACTTCAGGAACAAGCATAAAGAAATATTGATCACTTTTGTCTTAATAAAAAAAGGAATTAAGCATCTTGGATTCAAATATTCAAACAGTCTTTCTTGCTATCGAAATCTAAAAAAAAAATAAAATATATATATGGAAATAAATTGCGTCCAATAGGATTTGAACCTATACCAAAGGTTTAGAAGACCTCTGTCCTATCCATTAGACAATGGACGCTTTTCATTCTGATGTTTTTTTCGTATTTTCACTTTTTGTTTGAAAAAAAAAACAGAAAGAATCGGATGTGAAAGAATTTTGGAATTGTATATTCAATGATGTACTAATAAACTAAATTTGATTTAATGAATAGATTAAAATATTTAGAATAAATAGATATAGAGCGGGTAGCGGGAATCGAACCCGCATCGTTAGCTTGGAAGGCTAGGGGTTATAGTCGACGTCGATTCATTATTTTGAACGTCTCTAATTCAAAACCGAACATGAAACTTTGGTTTCATTCGGCTCCTTTATGGAGATGAGTCAATTTATAGATCTAAGATGTGAACAAAATTAGAAAAAAAAAGAATTCTACCCATAACATCTATGTTAGCTTTTGGTCTGAATACAGATAAAACGAATAGCTTTGTAGATGATCCTTCGAGAAGAGGGGGATTCTAACAACCTTTCTAGTTATTTCGTTCTCTATTTCTAGTTAATAGGATCCTGAGGAAAAGGATTTTGTTTCCACCGAGCTAAAACAATATAATATGTTGATGTCTCTAGTAAACCAAAGTCATCGTTTAATAGCTATTTTGCTTCACTTTCTTTTTTACAAATAAGAAATTGAAGATTCAGTTACGATTAGAAATCAACTTTCTGTCTTCATCCATGGATCCTTTATTCATACTTATCCAATTGGAAGTATTGATCCAATTCAAAAATTATGTTCGCAATTTCATAATCCAATTTGTTAATGTCTAAGTGACCTTTGGATACAAATCACGAGAATGTGTATTTGTTCTCGAATCTTTCATTGAGAGGAAAAGGATTAAATCCTTTTAAGAAATAAAGTTTTTGATCGGAATATGAATCAAACCGAAGGACCCTTTAACTATTTAAGGGATAATAGCACGAATCACACTTTTACCACTAAACTATACCCGCTACAATCCGATTATTGTATACAAATGCAACTTTTGTCGAACAGGGGAATTGTGGTAATCAAGATAGGATAAGATAGGGGCGTCAAACCCACTAAAATCATAACATAAAAATGCATTGTGGAATACCCGAAAGCTTCTTTTTTTTAGTCCAGCAAGGCGGTAAACATAAAATCAAAAAGCAGAAAGAGAAATGAGACTTTTATTTTGATCGAATTTTCTATTTCATATATTTTATTTTACTTTTCTAAAAAATGGAATTTTTTCTTGTTGCTTGAATATTAACTTAACTATTCAATTAAAATGAAATATTACAACTATAATAGGCATTTTGGTTTTCAAATTAAAATTCGTTGGAACAAAAGAGGCCCGGCTGGGTACTGACCAGACCAGGCCATGAGAATAAGAGGGTCCTTTCGAACAAAATCAAGACAAAGAAAAGAGGTCTTCTTTATTTTTCTTGATATTCTTGGCTCTTCTGAGCCCTTCCTTTACTTTAGATAAAGAGATAAAGGAAATTGATGATAAAAGTTGTACATATCTATATAATATAGAAATAATATAGAAAGAAGAAAAGAGAGAAAGAAAGATTCTTTCCTTTATCTTATGTGCTATCTCATGTAGTAATTATATTTTTCAATTGGGAGAGATGGCTGAGTGGACTAAAGCGGCGGATTGCTAATCCGTTGTACGAGTTAATCGTACCGAGGGTTCGAATCCCTCTCTTTCCGTTGATGACTTGATTTTTTTTTTTCAAATTTCGAAATCCTTTGTTCTTATTCTTAGTTAAATGTGTGGAATAGACCAAATCCTAAGAAAATTTTAAAATCAAGCAAGGAAAACCTTTTTTATTTTATTCTTCACGTCCAGGATTACGTCCGGGATCATTAGATAGGAATCCAAAGATGAAGAGAGAAACAAAAAATATCACTACTGTGTAAACGAAGAGTTTGAGAGTAAGCATTACACAATCTCCAAGATGATTTTTTTGAAAAAAGAGAATAGATCATCCATTTTTCTACCGCATATCCTAATTTGACACCAAGCAACGAAGCTCTTTCTCTAAAAGAATTTTAAGAAATTCTTTTCTAATAAGAGTTTGTCATTAACCAAATTTTTTATATACACAAGAGGAGCCTAATAAGGTCTTTCACTGGAAAGGAAAGCGCCAAAAAATAAGGAAATAAGTTAAGCCGGATTTCTCGTGACTATCCAAGAATTTCAATGTTTGAATCGAGGTTTCAAACGGTAAAGCTTATCTGATTTTATTTATTTTCGAATTTTTTCTCGAATAAATCATGAATTTTCTAGGATATTATTAAGGATCTCATCGAAAACTTACAGCAGCTTGCCAAACAAAGGCTAAGAGAAAAAAGAACAGAGGTATGACTGGCATAATATCTACGATTGGATTCAAAAAAGCATAGGCCTCGGGCAATTTGCCGAAGAAAAAACTATTCGAATAAAGGGTCGAATTAAGACAGATACCGATCAAACTAAAGGTATTAAGCATAACAGACTTTTTGTTCTTGGAGATAATTGCATTTTGATTGAGTTATTGATATAAGGAAAAGGAAAGTAAGTAAGGTAAACAAAAAATCCTTCTTTTTCTTGAACCCACCCAATCAAAAATCCTCCTTTGAGAAAAGGAGAATCGAAAAATCATATTTTCATACAATATCTTAATTGAATTATATGTAATGATCAATAAATTAAGTTGAATTCTATATCTACACATACCAAAAACATAGCAAAATCCTAGTACCAATCTAATCTATGCGATAGATATTTGGACTAGAGTTGACAAACAAACAAAACCAGCAATATACTTTATTAGTAATTAGTATCGCATAGAAATCTAAATGGGGCGTGGCCAAGTGGTAAGGCAACGGGTTTTGGTCCCGCTATTCGGAGGTTCGAATCCTTCCGTCCCAGACCATATATATTCTATGAGAATACAGATTGCTTTTTAACAATGTTCTGTTTAAATCGAAATGTTAGCTGGAATGTGATTGTTGTTTCTGATTTTTTTCTTCGCTGAATCGTTTTTTTTTTCAAAAACAGAATCGAGATGCGAAAGAATCCATATTCCCTATCTCGTATTCTCTACCCCCTAAATTAGCCTAATTAGATTCAATTATTAGCCTAATTAGATTCAATTTTATTTTTTGTGGATTTCTTGACTTTTCGCCAAGAGGGGGTTTTTGGTACTAATTAAATTCACTAAGTCTCTTAATTCTTAATCAATGAGTTAGGCTAAAATATCAAAAAAAGGAGCAAAACTTGACTTAATCTGGACTTGTTTGGCTTTGTGCCTAGACAGCTCGCATTTCGTAAAATAAAAAAGAATAGGACACCCCCTTCTTTTCTTTCGATTTATGCTGCATCAGTCCCATAGAATGGGGTAGATAGGAGTTAATCAGTAATGGGAAGGCGTTCATTTCAATATCTATAAACGGTGACAACTGCTCGGTCTATTTGATCGAATTGATAGATACGAAACCCTCCTCATTCTTTGGATTTTATCAATCAGATGAAAAAAAAAGAATAAGAATGAAAATCTTACCTTACATTAATCTTTTTTTATCCATCTCATAAAAAAAATGTTAATCGTTGATGATTCAATTAAAAAAAAAAGACTTATCTTTTTTCCTAAGATGATCAAAAGTTTTTTTTAACTATCAAATTTTCTTCTAATAATGATGTCGAAAAGGGAACTTTCGAAATTTATTCGAAATTTCGAAAGAGAAATCGTTTTAATCATTCCTTAGAAGCTGAATCTTTGCTATTTGAAGAAGTATGAAATAGGTCAATCTCTCCTATTAAGTCACGTGAAGATGCAGAATCAAAAAGAATTCATTTATTCGTCTTATTTATTATTATTTAGTATTTATATAAAAAAATTATTTATTATATATATATTAATTAATATGTTAGACAAATTAATATTAGCGATGGGGTCTTACTACGATTTCTTCAGAAAAATCTTTATCCACCTATATCTATAGTATTTTCTATATAGAAGATATAGAAAATACTATAGATTAGGGTGTTTATACATCAGCCCAACCAATGACTATTCATGATTCCATAATTGAATCAATTCCATACCGGTTCTTAGAGGAATGTTATGGTAAAACTTCGTTTGAAACGATGTGGTAGAAAGCAACGTGCGACTTGAAGGACACGATCCGTTGTGGATTTGTACATCCACCATTTTATGTAGGAATGAAGGTGCTCTTGGCTCGACATCATTGGTTCTGTTTCACTAGAACCCCTCGTTTTTTGTTGTCTTGGAATGTAAATAGTCCATGATGGAGCTCGAGTAGAAAGTATTAATTTATTTCTCGGGGCAAGGGTCTAGGGTTAATGCCAATCAATAAAAAAATTGAAACAACTTCGTAAATATATCTTCGGTATGGAAATCGAAAGAATCCAATTCGAGCAAGTTTCAAATTCAAAAATTTCTTGGAATTGATCAAACTTTTTCGATCCAAAGTGTTTCACGCGGGAATCCATCGTCTTGTAGGATTCTTTCATAGAAATCGCAAAAGGGGTATGTTGCTGCCATTTTGAAAGGATTAAAAAGCACCGAAGTAATGTCTAAACCCAATGATTTAAAATAAAACAAAGATAAAGGATCCCAGAACAAGGAAACACCTTTTAAATTGTCTTAATAACTGGATCAGACTGAAGAATCCAAATCGATTTTAAACGAGACAAACAAAAAAGGAGGAAAGACCACTCAATAAATGAAATTCCCAAAAGGTTTTCCTTTGAACTGTTTGAAAGTTATCCAACTTGAGTTATGAGAGTACGAATGGTTTCTTTTTCATTTTCAGTAAGAAAGAAGAAAAAAAAAGATTTACATCTTTAATTGATTTGATCATTTTATGGACCCAGTTGTCATTTCTTAGATAGAATTCCATACAGAGACAAAACCTCGAATCAATCATTTTTCTCGAGCCGTACGAGGAGAAAGCTTCCTATACGTTTCTAGGGGGGGGTGTGTTCATCTACATCTATCCCAATGAGCCGTCTATCGAATCGTTGCAATTGATGTTCGATCCCGAAGAGAAGGAAAAGATCTTCGGAAAGTGGGTTTTTATGATCCGATAAAGAATCAAACTTATTTAAATGTTCCTGCTATTTTATATTTCCTTGAAAAAGGGCTCAACCTACAGGAACTGTTCAGGATATTTTAAAGAAGGCGGAGGTTTTTAAGGAACTTCGTCCTAATCAACCGAAATTCAATTAAGGAAATAAATTAAGGAAATACAAAAAAGGGGGTAGTGATTTGTATATAACTTTGTATGACTTTTCTCTTCTATTTTTTTGTATTTCCTCCCTTTCCTTTTCTATTTGTATTTATTTATCATTGCTTCCATTGAATTCCATGTTCTATAACGACAAAACCTCTGATTTTATTGATCTTCAAAATATAAAATTCGGACATTTCCTTCAATTGGGTGGTTTTCCGTTTTTTCATTGGAACTCTACTAAAGCTAAAAAAGAAATCAAGTTTGCTTATCTCACTTAACTTGATTGAATCCATTATGGATTCAATAAATCTAAGTAAATTGTAGTTTTGTTTTCCACTTATTCTTTATTTATTCTCCCATCTATACTTTTTTGTATCTATTTTATTTGGATTCGATTTGTAGTGCCAATCCAACACAAGTCCTTTTTTTTTAATCTTTTTTATTGTTTTCAATTGAAATTTCTTTTGTTTTTTTTTTCAATATTCAATATTTATATTGACAACAGTGTATCGAACAAATATAATTCATTGTGATAAATGAAGTGGATCTATTTAGTTTTATTTTATGTTTTAAATTAAGTAGAAAGTGTGAATGTATTTTTTTTAGATTTCTTCTTTCAATGGTTTTTGGTTGTCTTGTCTAATCTCTTTATTTTCTTCGGATTGGATCTACACAATTTTTTCAATATTTTCTTCGGGTTGCTAACTCAACGGTAGAGTACTCGGCT
Source organism: Datura wrightii (assembly GCA_035772735.1). NCBI lineage: Eukaryota > Viridiplantae > Streptophyta > Magnoliopsida > Solanales > Solanaceae > Datura > Datura wrightii. The sequence continues at coordinate 3,921 of JASDFA010000449.1, read as the reverse complement.
TTTAAGTGCGGCTAGTGTCTTTTACACATATGGATGAAGTGAGGGATTCGTCCATACTCTCGGTAAAGTTTGGAAGACCACGACTGATCCTGAAAGGGAATGAATGGTAAAAATAGCATGTCGTATCAACGGAAAGTTCTGCAAATATTTCATTGTTCCTAGATGGGTATAAAACCGTGTTATAATTCTTGGAACGGAACAAAATAAAGTTGGGTCGAATGAATAAATGGATAGGGCTGCGGCTTCAATTAAATTATAGGGAAAGAAAAAGCAACGAGCTTTTGTTCTTAATTTGAATGATTCCCGATCTAATTAGACGTTAAAAATTTATTAGTGCCTGATGCGGGAAGGGTTTCTTGTCCCATGAGTGGATTCTAAATTTTTTTAATGAATCCTAACTATTACCATTTTCTATTATGGAGATGTGTGTGTAGAAGAAAGAGTATATTGATAAAGAAAGTTTTTTCCGACGTCAAAAGAGCGATTAGGTTGAAAAAATAAAGGATTTCTAACCATCTTATTATCCTATAACACTATAACATAGACCAATTAAATGAAACGAAAAAAAAAAAGAGATGATAGAGAATCCGTTGATAAGTTTACCTGTATCCAAGGTATCTATTCTTACTATAATACTTTGTTTTAACTGTATCGCACTATGTATCATTTGATAACCCTCAAAATCTTCCATCTTTGGTTCAAATAGAATTTCAAATGGAAGAAATCAAAGATATTTACAGCCAGATAGCTCGCAACAACACAACTTCCTATATCCACTTATCTTTCAGGAGTATATTTATGCACTTGCTCATGATCATGGTTTAAATAGAAATAGGTTGATTTTGTTGGAAAATCCAGGTTATAACAATAAATTTAGTTTACTAATTGTGAAACGTTTAATTACTCGAATGTATCAACAGAATCATTTTCTTATTTCTACTAATGATTCTAACAAAAATCCATTTTTGAGGTGCAACAAGAGTTTGTATTCTCAAATGATATCAGAGGGATTTCCATTTATTGTGGAAATGCCGTTTTCTCTACGATTAATATCTTCTTTATCTTCTTTCGAAGGCAAAAAGATTTTCAAATCTCATAACTTCCGATCAATTCATTCAACATTTCCTTTTTTAGAGGACAATTTTTCACATCTAAATTATGTATTAGATATACTAATACCCTACCCCGTTCATCTGGAAATCTTGGTTCAAACTCTTCGCTATTGGGTAAAAGATGCCTCTTCTTTACATTTATTACGATTCTTTCTCCACGAATATTGGAATTTGAATAGTCTTATTACTTCAAAGAAGCCCGGTTACTCCTTTTCAAAAAAAAATAAAAGATTCTTCTTCTTCTTATATAATTCTTATGTATATGAATGCGAATCCACTTTCGTCTTCCTACGGAACCAATCTTCTCAT
>JASDFA010000448.1:42500-43589 GCA_035772735.1 Datura wrightii | reverse complement strand
GGGGGCGCATTTAATCCTTGTTTATCTAGTAGTTTTCAGTTCTTATCTTCGGCGCGGGGTAGAGCAGTTTGGTAGCTCGCAAGGCTCATAACCTTGAGGTCACGGGTTCAAATCCTGTCTCCGCAACATCTTGTTTTGCCAAACTATTTTAGGGTTGACTCTGGGAACTAGTAATTAATTCCCGCCTTTCGCTTTTTGGGGTTGGAAGGAAAAAGAAAACGTAGGGAGGGATAGAATCACTACACTATCACGGCCAACTATACCAAATCCTTAATTTAAGGATATATTTAATGCTATTTATGAAATTAAATAAGAAATAGTAAAAAAATTACTTTATCTTGGATCTTGGGCGGATAGCGGAATCGAACCCGCATCTTCTCCTTGGCAAAGAGAAATTTTACCATTCGACCATATCCGCATTTTTTTGTTCTTGATACACAGTATGTACCCACATATATGATATATAACCGGATCTTATTGTGCAGTGCCGGGACACATATTCTCTTCGGAACGATTCCAATTATTTTTTTAATTGTATTCTTTTTATTCAAGAGGTTTGACCCCCCTCTAATTTTTTTGTTTTCTTTATTTGATTTGCATTTTCTTTGGGGACTTAGATTCAAATTTAATGTGTCTCACAACCAAGAAAAATTAGGGGGGTCGTTTTGGTTTTGGGTCTGCGACGAATAGGTTCAAGAGATGAGAGAATTAAGGATACCCACCAGAAAGACTAATCCAATCCATAAAGATGTACCAGAAAATACAACATTTTTGTTACTTGACCAGCCATCAGGAGAAGCAAATACAACGGGTACGCTAATCAATAAGATTAATGAAGTAGCAATTAATGCAAAAACAGCCAATTGGAAAGCAAGAGTCATGCTTTTAATCCTCCAAGTTACCAACAAATGAACTATATACCATTTGATCCCTCTATCAGCCAAAAAATATTAATTGTGATAAAATATGTCATCGAGGGATTTTACTTTATCATGAATCCATTGATTATATATGACTTATTACTACTCCCCCTTTCGCACTTTATTCGTACATGGAGTGGGGTGGGGGGAACTGGAATTTTCTTTTTTA
>JASDFA010000448.1:32500-37500 GCA_035772735.1 Datura wrightii | reverse complement strand
ATTTCAAAAAACTGATCATACTATGATCATAGTATGATGGCCGTTGGTCAAGCAGGCCCCCATCGTCTAGTGGTTTAGGACATCTCTCTTTCAAGGAGGCAGCGGGGATTCGAATTCCCCTGGGGGTAGGGTACTACGAAAGGAAGTTGATCATGGATTACCAATAAGTCTAAAATTGATTCTTCCTGGGTCGATGCCCGAGCGGTTAATGGGGACGGACTGTAAATTCGTTGGCAATATGTCTACGCTGGTTCAAATCCAGCTCGGCCCAATAATTCGCCAATCCGCCATGAGATGATATAACCCCCTTTGTACTCAGAAATACCCGATCCGGAGATAAAAAAGAATCAAATTTTCTGCTAGATCCCGTATTTCCTGGGATTGTAGTTCAATTGGTCAGAGCACCGCCCTGTCAAGGCGGAAGCTGCGGGTTCGAGCCCCGTCAGTCCCGACGGATCCAATAAATATATCAATAAATCTCTCGGGGACCGGGGCAGAATTTCATTGTCAAAGCAAGGGGGAAATCCTTATTTCTTTTTTCTTTCCCTTTGGTCGGAGAAAGACATATGCGGTTGGATTAGTACAATTATTGGTAGCATTATAGTCAGTATTCCAAGAAATGCTGGCTTTTTTCGATTGTCCCCGATGCATGTAATATAATCGAGTACTATACCTTTTTGAGGCGTGCATACACAAAGGGAATTCCTTTCTTGTCCAATACAAAATTGAATATAAGAAAATACTCTCCAGAAAAAACAAAAAAAAAAACAATTTATTTTTCTGGCTACGGATTTATGGAACCTCACTTACTAGTTTGAAGGGGAAAAATGGATTTCAGGCAAATTGCACACTGAGCTTTTGGTATAGGTGTCCCGGGGCTAATAATCTACGAAGAAAGGAGGGGAAGGACAGATCAACCAAAGATCCTACTCCTCTTAGAAAGGGGAATGAATCATTTTTCCGATTTTTAATTTTGTTTTAAGGCCCCATCGACGAAAGAACAAATCGGAAAATAGTAAATTTGATGAATATTCATTTATACGATCTCATCTTTATCACACTTCTTTGTCTTCCAAGTCAAAAAGGGTTTAGAACGAAACTCTTTTCTTTTTCCATTTAGCTTTTATTGTTTGTTTGGGTTTGTAACTATGTGACCACTGGAAGTGGAAGAGCTATTTGATGAGACTTCATCAGATGATTGTACAAGAAGGAACTAGATAGATTAGAGAGAAAAAAAGAACAGATGATAAAAAATGATAATGATAAATAAATAAAGGAATTTTGGATTGGGTCAGGAATCCGAGTTTGGGGCGGTATGGATAAAAGAACTTCCTATGTTATACTATTCAATTCTCGACGACGAATTGATTTGATAGTTCAGATATTGTTATTCATGATATTGATCCGAATTCAAGATCATCGAGAGGTAATATTCATTCATTGAATTTACAGGCCAAAGATTTATCATCTCTATGGGATTAAATCCCGAGTTATTGCGAAGTAAAAAACCGATGAGATTATGGAAGTAAATATTCTTGCATTTATTGCTACTGCACTATTTATTCTAGTTCCTACCGCTTTTCTACTTATCATTTACGTAAAAACAGTCAGTCAAAACGATTAATTATTAACTAATTTGAATGAAACTTGACTTCTGAGTTCTTAGCCAAAATTGACGAAATAAAATGAAAAAGATTCCAATTTCATGTCTTAAATGAAATGAGTGGACTAGAATCGGCAGTATTCTAATAGATAGTATGGTAGAAAGATTCATCTATTTCTTTCTACCATACTATTTATTAGTTAGATTGTAGTTATAAAGCTGCCCCTGGAATAAAATAAAGATAGAGGCTGCATTTGATATGGATCTATAGATCAATCTACAATATTATCTTGATATATGTGAATATCAATTCCATATATGGGATTGCCATAGCATCCAATTCCATTTATTTGCTATATCTATTTGTTCTGATCAATCTGAATTACTCTTATGTCTTATAGTTTGAATTACTATATTTTTGATTTCCAATATGAATCTCGGTATCTATTGAAAGAATCAAATCAATGAAGGAAAAGCGATAGATATAGGCATATTCAAAAAATCACGTAGTAATCTTGTTTTTTTGAACATTCCCAAGAAGTAATTGAGTAAACCATTGACGGTAGTTCCACGGGCATCGAAAAGGAAGAGTAAACCTCACTGATTTTTAACGCCTGAACCACGATATGAATAAGTCGATAAAGTATAAATCCAATTTCAAAAATTCGAAAGCGTTAAATGCGCAATATGTGACTCACCTGACGATCTTATTCTGCATAGTATCTCGTTAGACAACCACTATGTTTATATCCTTTCTTTCTCATACAAAGTGCGTATACACTTAACAAAACCACTTCTTCTTTGAACAGTAAAGAGAGAAACAAATAAAAAAAGGGTCCGGCCCTCCTCAGTATCACCTAGTAAGATAAGAGGCCGTTGATTGGAATAGAAAATTTAGGAAGAATTAGGTTCGAATAAATTTCCTGGGATCCTCTTCCTTTCGAACTACAAACACGGGAATCGTTGAAATAGCTCTTTGATTGAAAGAGGATGATTCCTATAATACATTACTCCAGTAGAGTCCAATGGAATTTAAAAATGAAGATATTTTTATTTTGTTCAAAACGTGTTGCAGAACGATCTAGAAAGCAATTGCTATTGATACAGTTTGCTTCCTTAACTCAATTAGTAGGACCCCTAGAGTCCACTCCTTCCCCACACTACGAGTGAAAGGGAAAAAGTAAAGACTACCATTAAAGCAGCCCAAGCAAGACTTACTATATCCATATGAATTATGTCCCCTATCTCTATAAATATAAAGGAATTGCTCCATTATTCCTCACTAATAATAGTGGAATCAATGGCGCAGAGTCAAAAAGAACGAAGACTATTAATAAACCAATCCAATAAATTCGCTCATTTTAGAAGAAATTCCTATATGATTTCTAATCGGGAAAGATTAAACACAAGCAAAATCCGCAGTAACATCTCAAGGGAATGTTACTAATGGAACATGTAGGAATAATAGGTCCTATTCTTTTTTTGTTGACCCTCATTTCAATTGATTGGATGCTTGAGCACTCAGAGATTTTCGTGAGTTCCTCGTATATAATAAAGTATCTTCCGCCCCCTTCCACAACTATTTAGATTTCCTATCGGGCTCTCCAATCTAATCCAAGGTCCAGTCATTATACAATGCATTAATAATCTAAAATTTTGATTTGTAGTAGAAGGTAATTGCGAAGTCTTGATAGCCCCTCTAGCATTCGAATATTTCCTTGAAGCCTAAGCCTAAATATGCAATGCAAGGATATTTACAATTTTTTAGAAAAACCCCCAGACCAGATGTTTAAAATCAAACAAGTATCAACAGTCTGCTTTCTCTGCTTCTGCTGGGGAATCATTCGGCGAGTTATATCAACAGAAGAAAAGAAGAGATTTCTAGTTTTTTGTTGATCAGGCGACACCCGGATTTGAACTGGGGAAAAAAGGATTTGCAGTCCTCTGCCTTACCACTCGGCCATGTCGCCAAAATGCTACAAATACAAAATAGATGAAAACTTTCCCGGATTACTGAACTGCTTTTTATTGTACTTGCACCTTGAGTTCTGTTTTCCTGACTTTTTCCTAAAACTCAAGTAAATCCTAATCCTTCTTCCCTTTTGATTGGGTTTGATTCATTCTTTCAATTTCGATTGAGTCTATCTCAAAATTCATAATGTTCAAAACTTTCTCTTACCTTTCTATTGAAAAATCAAATGTGGATTTTCAGTCGCAAAATCCAAAATTCAACTTTATTAAAATAGGAACCATTAACTATTGACTTAGAATGCATGAATGATTCTTGGATTTGAATCTCCAAATTTTGTTTTCCTAATGACATAAGAAAACACAACTTGATATATAACTAATCAGTATGGATTTTTTCAATCAAAAAATCCTTCTCAATTTTAATTATTAATTATAACAACAATTATGAGTATATGTAAACCCCCCAAGAGAAATTGTTAGACGGATATATATTATTTTTATCTGTTCCCGATATAGAATTATCAGATATCAGAAAAGTATCATACTTAAATTTTCATTTTGAATAGAAAATTTCAATTCTGTTTTCGTAGAGCACAACCTGTGTTGCCCCGAATAGAACATAGAACGACAATAAAACAATAAAAGAGAAGAAAGACGGATATTATAGATATCTCCACACGTGTTTAAGCCATACAAACCTTCTTTTCTTATACACTTCACAATCGTATTCTACTCAAAAATACGTAAACAAAGTCTCTCTCTTCTCTGCGAATCATTTTTTGACCAACGAAATCCATAACATAAAAGGGGGTTTAATGCCAAAAAACCGATTCTAATTCTATATATTCTTTCTTATTTTTATGCCTTTATCTCAGCGAAAAGATCAAATGTCCAATCCATTTATTTTTCTGGTATTCAAGCAGGTTGGAATATGTATTATCATAATAATGGTAGAAATGGAATCATTTTTGTTTTGATATTCTATACGAAATCCTATAACTTAATTAATAAGTCTAAGTAGCAGAAGTCTGTTTCTAGGGATGTTTTATCAATTTCTTTCCATTTGTATCTGTTGAAAATTCCAATAAATTCCAATTCAATTTAAGTAGAAAATTCTCTTTCTTCCTCCGTTCATACGTATTTCATACATTCCAGATATGGAGTTGGGTAAAATTTCATGTGATTCGGTAAACAAAATAGAAATGCCATCATTGCTAGATCATTTATCTAATCTATCTAATTAGATGAAGAATGAACCAATAGTGGTATTTTTTGATAAATGGGAAATTAAAAATGCTCGGGGATGTAAATGAGGGAATATCTACAATACCTGGATTTAATCAGATACAATTTGAAGGATTTTGTAGGTTCATTGATCAAGGTTTGACGGAAGAACTTTATAAGTTTCCAAAAATTGAAGATACAG
>JASDFA010000448.1:22500-27500 GCA_035772735.1 Datura wrightii | reverse complement strand
CGTGGGTCCTTCACTTTCATTACATCGATGTGGATTGCCTCGTGAAATAGCAATAGAGCTTTTCCAGACATTTGTAATTCGTGGTCTAATTAGACAACATCTTGCTTCGAACATAGGAGTTGCTAAGAGTAAAATTCGAGAAAAAGAGCCGATTGTATGGGAAATCCTTCAAGAAGTTATGCAGGGACATCCTGTATTGCTGAATAGAGCACCCACCCTGCATAGATTAGGCATACAGGCATTCCAGCCCGTTTTAGTGGAGGGGCGCGCTATTTGTTTACATCCATTAGTTTGCAAGGGATTCAATGCCGATTTTGATGGAGATCAAATGGCTGTTCATGTACCTTTATCCTTGGAGGCTCAAGTAGAGGCCCGTTTACTTATGTTTTCTCATATGAATCTTTTGTCTCCGGCTATTGGGGATCCCATTTCCGTACCAACGCAAGATATGCTTATTGGACTCTATGTATTAACGAGCGGAAATCATCGAGGTATTTGTGTAAATAGATATAATCCATGTAATCGCAGAAACTATCAAAATCAAAAAAGAAGTGACAATAGTTACTATAAGTATACGAAAGAACCCTTTTTTTCGAATTCCTATGATGCAATTGGGGCTTATCGGCAGAAACGAATCAATTTAGATAGTCCTTTGTGGCTCCGGTGGCGACTAGATCAACGCGTTATTGCTTCAAGAGAAACTCCCATCGAAGTTCACTATGAATCTTTAGGTACTTTTTATGAGATTTATGGACACTATCTAATAGTAAGAAGTCTAAAAAAACAAATCCTTTTTATATACATTCGAACCACTGTTGGTCATATTGCTCTTTATCGAGAAATCGAAGAAGCTATACAGGGGTTTTCTCGGGCCTATTCATATGGTACCTAACCTAATTCTATGATACCGTGGGACTTCGGGGCTCTCCGGTTCAGCTAGGTCCATAGTTCCGGAATTTATACGCGAATCAAGATCGATAAAAGGAAGTTTTACAATCACCGACTCAAACCCATTGTCGAATCCTACTCAGCGGAATATGGAGGTACTTATGGCAGAACGGGCCAATCTGGTCTTTCACAATAAAGCGATAGACGGAACTGCCATGAAACGACTTATTAGTAGATTAATAGAGCACTTCGGAATGGCATATACATCACATATCCTGGATCAAGTAAAAACTCTGGGGTTCCAACAAGCTACTGCTACATCCATTTCATTAGGAATTGATGATCTTTTAACAATACCTTCTAAGGGATGGCTAGTTCAAGATGCTGAACAACAAAGTTTGATTTTGGAAAAACACCATCATTATGGGAATGTACACGCGGTAGAAAAATTACGTCAATCCATTGAAATATGGTATGCTACAAGTGAATATTTGCGACAAGAAATGAATCCGAACTTTAGGATGACTGACCCTTTTAATCCAGTTCATATAATGTCTTTCTCGGGAGCTAGAGGAAATGCATCTCAGGTACATCAATTAGTAGGTATGAGAGGATTAATGTCGGATCCTCAAGGACAAATGATTGATTTACCTATTCAAAGCAATTTGCGCGAAGGACTCTCTTTAACAGAATACATCATTTCTTGCTACGGAGCCCGTAAAGGAGTTGTGGATACTGCTGTACGAACATCAGACGCTGGATATCTCACTCGCAGACTTGTTGAAGTAGTTCAACACATTGTTGTACGTCGAACGGATTGTGGCACCGCCCGGGGTATTTCTGTGAGTCCTCGGAATGGGATGATGCCGGAAAGGATTTTTAGTCAAACATTAATTGGCCGTGTATTAGCAGATGATATATACATGGGTCCACGATGTATTGCCACTAGAAATCAAGACATTGGCATTGGACTTGTAAATCGATTCATAACCCTTCGGGCACAACCAATCTCTATTCGAACTCCTTTTACTTGTAGGAGTACATCTTGGATTTGTCGATTATGTTATGGCCGGAGTCCTACTCATGGCGACCTGGTTGAATTGGGGGAAGCTGTAGGTATTATTGCAGGTCAATCGATTGGAGAACCAGGTACTCAATTAACATTAAGAACTTTTCATACCGGAGGAGTATTCACGGGGGGTACTGCAGAACATGTGCGAGCCCCATCTAATGGAAAAATAAAATTCAATGAGGATTTGGTTCATCCGACACGTACACGTCATGGGCATCCCGCCTTTCTATGTTCTATAGACTTGTATGTAACTATTGAGAGTGAAGATATTCTACATAATGTGAATATTCCACCCAAAAGTTTGCTTTTAGTTCAAAACGATCAATATGTAGAATCAGAACAAGTAATTGCTGAGATTCGCGCAGGAATATCCACTTTGAATTTTAAAGAGAAGGTTCGAAAACATATTTATTCTGATTCAGACGGAGAAATGCACTGGAGTACCGATGTCTATCATGCACCCGAATTTACATACGGTAATGTTCATCTATTACCAAAAACAAGTCATTTATGGATATTATTAGGAGGGCCGTGCAGGTCCAGTATAGTCTACCTTTCGATCCACAAGGATCAGGATCAAATGAATTCGCATTCTCTTTCTGGCAAGCGAAGATATACTTCTAACCTCTCAGTAACCAATGATCAGGCGAGGCAAAAATTATTTAGTTCGGATTTTTATGGTAAAAAAGAAGATAGGATTCCTGATTATTCAGACCTTAATCGAATCATATGTACTGGTCAGTATAATCTCGTATATTCGCCTATTCTCCACGAGAATTCTGATTTATTGTCAAAAAGGCGAAGAAATAAATTCATCATTCCACTACACTCGATTCAAGAACTCGAGAATGAACTAATGCCTTGTTCAGGTATCTCGATTCAAATCCCCGTAAATGGTATTTTCCGTCGAAATAGTATTCTTGCTTATTTCGATGATCCTCGATACAGAAGAAAGAGTTCGGGCATTATTAAATATGGGACTATAGAAACGCATTCAGTCATCAAAAAAGAGGATTTGATTGAGTATCGAGGAGTCAAGGAATTTAGGCTAAAATACCAAATGAAAGTAGATCGATTTTTTTTCATTCCTGAAGAGGTGCATATCTTGCCCGGATCTTCTTCCATAATGGTACGGAACAATAGTATCGTTGGGGTAGATACACAAATCACCTTAAATCTAAGAAGCCGAGTCGGTGGGTTGGTCCGGGTGGAGAGAAAAAAAAAACGAATTGAACTTAAAATCTTTTCTGGAGATATCCATTTTCCTGGAGAGACAGATAAGATATCCAGACATACCGGCGTTTTGATACCACCAGGAAGAGGAAAAATAAATTCCAAGGAATCCAAAAAAGTGAAAAATTGGATCTATGTCCAACGGATTACACCTAGTAAGAAAAAGTTTTTTGTTTTAGTTCGACCTGTCGTCACATATGAAATAACGGACGGTATAAATTTAGCAACCCTTTTTCCACCGGATCCATTGCAGGAAAGGGATAATGTGCAACTTCGAATTGTCAATTATATCCTTTATGGAAATGGCAAACCGATTCGAGTAATTTCTGACACAAGTATTCAATTAGTTCGGACTTGTTTAGTATTGAATTGGAACCAAGACAAAAAAAGTTCTTCTTGCGAAGAAGCCCGTGCTTCTTTTGTTGAAATAAGGACAAATGGTTTGATTCGACATTTCCTAAGAATCAACTTAGTGAAATTCCCTATTTCGTATATCGGAAAAAGGAATGATCCGTCGGGGTCAGGATTGCTCTCTGATAATGGATCAGATTGTACCAATCTCAACCCCTTTTCTTCCATTTATTACTATTCCAAGGAAAAAATTCAACAATCTCTTAACCAACCTCAAGGAACTATTCATACGTTGTTGAATAGAAATAAGGAATGTCAGTCGTTGATAATTTTGTCAGCAGCCAATTGTTCTCGAATGGGGCCATTCAAGGATGTAAAATATCACAGTGTGATAAAAGAATCAATTAAAAAAGATCCCCTAATTCCAATTAGGAATTCATTGGGCCCTTTAGGAACATGCCTTCCAATTGAGAATTTTTATTCATCTTACCATTTAATAACTCATAATCAGATCTTAGTAACTAACTATTTGCAACTTGACAATTTAAAACAGACTTTTCAAGTGATTAAATTAAAATATTATTTAATGGATGAAAATGGAAAAATTTTTCATCCCGATCCATGTCGTAACATTATTTTAAATCCATTCAATTTGAATTGGTATTTTCTCCATCACAATTATTGTGAAGAGACATCTAAAATAATTAGTCTTGGACAGTTTATTTGTGAAAATGTATGTATAGCCAAAAACGGATCGCCCCTCAAATCGGGTCAAGTTATACTTGTTCAAGTTGACTCGATAGTGATACGATCAGCTAAGCCTTATTTGGCCACCCCCGGAGCAACTGTTCATGGCCATTATGGGGAAACCCTTTACGAAGGAGATACATTAGTTACATTTATATATGAAAAATCGAGATCTGGTGATATAACACAGGGTCTTCCAAAAGTAGAACAGGTGTTAGAAGTGCGTTCGATTGATTCAATATCCATGAATCTAGAAAAGAGGGTTGAGGGTTGGAACAAATGTATAACAAGAATTCTTGGAATTCCTTGGGGATTCTTGATTGGTGCTGAGCTAACTATAGCGCAAAGCCGAATCTCTTTGGTTAATAAAATCCAACAGGTTTATCGCTCCCAGGGGGTGCAGATTCATAATAGGCATATAGAAATTATTGTACGTCAAATAACATCAAAAGTGTTGGTTTCAGAAGATGGAATGTCTAATGTTTTTTCACCCGGAGAACTTATTGGATTGTTGCGAGCAGAACGAATGGGGCGCGCTTTGGAAGAAGCGATCTGTTACCAAGTCGTCTTATTGGGAATAACAAGAGCATCTCTCAATACTCAAAGTTTCATATCTGAAGCGAGTTTTCAAGAAACTGCTCGAGTTTTAGCAAAAGCGGCTCTCCGGGGTCGTATCGATTGGTTGAAAGGCCTGAAAGAGAACGTTGTT
>JASDFA010000448.1:10000-12500 GCA_035772735.1 Datura wrightii | reverse complement strand
ATCGAGATGCGAAAGAATCCATATTCCCTATCTCGTATTCTCTACCCCCTAAATTAGCCTAATTAGATTCAATTATTAGCCTAATTAGATTCAATTTTATTTTTTGTGGATTTCTTGACTTTTCGCCAAGAGGGGGTTTTTGGTACTAATTAAATTCACTAAGTCTCTTAATTCTTAATCAATGAGTTAGGCTAAAATATCAAAAAAAGGAGCAAAAACTTGACTTAATCTGGACTTGTTTGGCTTTGTGCCTAGACAGCTCGCATTTCGTAAAAATAAAAAAGAATAGGACACCCCCTTCTTTTCTTTCGATTTATGCTGCATCAGTCCCATAGAATGGGGTAGATAGGAGTTAATCAGTAATGGGAAGGCGTTCATTTCAATATCTATAAACGGTGACAACTGCTCGGTCTATTTGATCGAATTGATAGATACGAAACCCTCCTCATTCTTTGGATTTTATCAATCAGATGAAAAAAAAAAGAATAAGAATGAAAATCTTACCTTACATTAATCTTTTTTTATCCATCTCATAAAAAAAATGTTAATCGTTGATGATTCAATTAAAAAAAAAAGACTTATCTTTTTTCCTAAGATGATCAAAAGTTTTTTTTAACTATCAAATTTTCTTCTAATAATGATGTCGAAAAGGGAACTTTCGAAATTTATTCGAAATTTCGAAAGAGAAATCGTTTTAATCATTCCTTAGAAGCTGAATCTTTGCTATTTGAAGAAGTATGAAATAGGTCAATCTCTCCTATTAAGTCACGTGAAGATGCAGAATCAAAAAGAATTCATTTATTCGTCTTATTTATTATTATTTAGTATTTATATAAAAAAATTATTTATTATATATATATTAATTAATATGTTAGACAAATTAATATTAGCGATGGGGTCTTACTACGATTTCTTCAGAAAAATCTTTATCCACCTATATCTATAGTATTTTCTATATAGAAGATATAGAAAATACTATAGATTAGGGTGTTTATACATCAGCCCAACCAATGACTATTCATGATTCCATAATTGAATCAATTCCATACCGGTTCTTAGAGGAATGTTATGGTAAAACTTCGTTTGAAACGATGTGGTAGAAAGCAACGTGCGACTTGAAGGACACGATCCGTTGTGGATTTGTACATCCACCATTTTATGTAGGAATGAAGGTGCTCTTGGCTCGACATCATTGGTTCTGTTTCACTAGAACCCCTCGTTTTTTGTTGTCTTGGAATGTAAATAGTCCATGATGGAGCTCGAGTAGAAAGTATTAATTTATTTCTCGGGGCAAGGGTCTAGGGTTAATGCCAATCAATAAAAAAATTGAAACAACTTCGTAAATATATCTTCGGTATGGAAATCGAAAGAATCCAATTCGAGCAAGTTTCAAATTCAAAAATTTCTTGGAATTGATCAAACTTTTTCGATCCAAAGTGTTTCACGCGGGAATCCATCGTCTTGTAGGATTCTTTCATAGAAATCGCAAAAGGGGTATGTTGCTGCCATTTTGAAAGGATTAAAAAGCACCGAAGTAATGTCTAAACCCAATGATTTAAAATAAAACAAAGATAAAGGATCCCAGAACAAGGAAACACCTTTTAAATTGTCTTAATAACTGGATCAGACTGAAGAATCCAAATCGATTTTAAACGAGACAAACAAAAAAGGAGGAAAGACCACTCAATAAATGAAATTCCCAAAAGGTTTTCCTTTGAACTGTTTGAAAGTTATCCAACTTGAGTTATGAGAGTACGAATGGTTTCTTTTTCATTTTCAGTAAGAAAGAAGAAAAAAAAAGATTTACATCTTTAATTGATTTGATCATTTTATGGACCCAGTTGTCATTTCTTAGATAGAATTCCATACAGAGACAAAACCTCGAATCAATCATTTTTCTCGAGCCGTACGAGGAGAAAGCTTCCTATACGTTTCTAGGGGGGGTGTTGTTCATCTACATCTATCCCAATGAGCCGTCTATCGAATCGTTGCAATTGATGTTCGATCCCGAAGAGAAGGAAAAGATCTTCGGAAAGTGGGTTTTTATGATCCGATAAAGAATCAAACTTATTTAAATGTTCCTGCTATTTTATATTTCCTTGAAAAAGGGGCTCAACCTACAGGAACTGTTCAGGATATTTTAAAGAAGGCGGAGGTTTTTAAGGAACTTCGTCCTAATCAACCGAAATTCAATTAAGGAAATAAATTAAGGAAATACAAAAAAGGGGGTAGTGATTTGTATATAACTTTGTATGACTTTTCTCTTCTATTTTTTTGTATTTCCTCCCTTTCCTTTTCTATTTGTATTTATTTATCATTGCTTCCATTGAATTCCATGTTCTATAACGACAAAACCTCTGATTTTATTGATCTTCAAAATATAAAATTCGGACATTTCCTTCAATTGGGTGGTTTTCCGTTTTTCATTGGAACTCTACTAAAGCTAAAAAAGAAATCAAGTTTGCTTATCTCACTTAACTTGATTGAATCCATTATGGAT
>JASDFA010000447.1:20000-25000 GCA_035772735.1 Datura wrightii | reverse complement strand
TAGATACAAAAAAGTATAGATGGGAGAATAAATAAAGAATAAGTGGAAAACAAAACTACAATTTACTTAGATTTATTGAATCCATAATGGATTCAATCAAGTTAAGTGAGATAAGCAAACTTGATTTCTTTTTTAGCTTTAGTAGAGTTCCAATGAAAAACGGAAAACCACCCAATTGAAGGAAATGTCCGAATTTTATATTTTGAAGATCAATAAAATCAGAGGTTTTGTCGTTATAGAACATGGAATTCAATGGAAGCAATGATAAATAAATACAAATAGAAAAGGAAAGGGAGGAAATACAAAAAAATAGAAGAGAAAAGTCATACAAAGTTATATACAAATCACTACCCCCTTTTTTGTATTTCCTTAATTTATTTCCTTAATTGAATTTCGGTTGATTAGGACGAAGTTCCTTAAAAACCTCCGCCTTCTTTAAAATATCCTGAACAGTTCCTGTAGGTTGAGCCCCTTTTTCAAGGAAATATAAAATAGCAGGAACATTTAAATAAGTTTGATTCTTTATCGGATCATAAAAACCCACTTTCCGAAGATCTTTTCCTTCTCTTCGGGATCGAACATCAATTGCAACGATTCGATAGACGGCTCATTGGGATAGATGTAGATGAACAACACCCCCCCTAGAAACGTATAGGAAGCTTTCTCCTCGTACGGCTCGAGAAAAATGATTGATTCGAGGTTTTGTCTCTGTATGGAATTCTATCTAAGAAATGACAACTGGGTCCATAAAATGATCAAATCAATTAAAGATGTAAATCTTTTTTTTTCTTCTTTCTTACTGAAAATGAAAAAGAAACCATTCGTACTCTCATAACTCAAGTTGGATAACTTTCAAACAGTTCAAAGGAAAACCTTTTGGGAATTTCATTTATTGAGTGGTCTTTCCTCCTTTTTTGTTTGTCTCGTTTAAAATCGATTTGGATTCTTCAGTCTGATCCAGTTATTAAGACAATTTAAAAGGTGTTTCCTTGTTCTGGGATCCTTTATCTTTGTTTTATTTTAAATCATTGGGTTTAGACATTACTTCGGTGCTTTTTAATCCTTTCAAAATGGCAGCAACATACCCCTTTTGCGATTTCTATGAAAGAATCCTACAAGACGATGGATTCCCGCGTGAAACACTTTGGATCGAAAAAGTTTGATCAATTCCAAGAAATTTTTGAATTTGAAACTTGCTCGAATTGGATTCTTTCGATTTCCATACCGAAGATATATTTACGAAGTTGTTTCAATTTTTTTATTGATTGGCATTAACCCTAGACCCTTGCCCCGAGAAATAAATTAATACTTTCTACTCGAGCTCCATCATGGACTATTTACATTCCAAGACAACAAAAAACGAGGGGTTCTAGTGAAACAGAACCAATGATGTCGAGCCAAGAGCACCTTCATTCCTACATAAAATGGTGGATGTACAAATCCACAACGGATCGTGTCCTTCAAGTCGCACGTTGCTTTCTACCACATCGTTTCAAACGAAGTTTTACCATAACATTCCTCTAAGAACCGGTATGGAATTGATTCAATTATGGAATCATGAATAGTCATTGGTTGGGCTGATGTATAAACACCCTAATCTATAGTATTTTCTATATCTTCTATATAGAAAATACTATAGATATAGGTGGATAAAGATTTTTCTGAAGAAATCGTAGTAAGACCCCATCGCTAATATTAATTTGTCTAACATATTAATTAATATATATATAATAAATAATTTTTTTATATAAATACTAAATAATAATAAATAAGACGAATAAATGAATTCTTTTTGATTCTGCATCTTCACGTGACTTAATAGGAGAGATTGACCTATTTCATACTTCTTCAAATAGCAAAGATTCAGCTTCTAAGGAATGATTAAAACGATTTCTCTTTCGAAATTTCGAATAAATTTCGAAAGTTCCCTTTTCGACATCATTATTAGAAGAAAATTTGATAGTTAAAAAAAACTTTTGATCATCTTAGGAAAAAAGATAAGTCTTTTTTTTTTAATTGAATCATCAACGATTAACATTTTTTTTATGAGATGGATAAAAAAAGATTAATGTAAGGTAAGATTTTCATTCTTATTCTTTTTTTTTTCATCTGATTGATAAAATCCAAAGAATGAGGAGGGTTTCGTATCTATCAATTCGATCAAATAGACCGAGCAGTTGTCACCGTTTATAGATATTGAAATGAACGCCTTCCCATTACTGATTAACTCCTATCTACCCCATTCTATGGGACTGATGCAGCATAAATCGAAAGAAAAGAAGGGGGTGTCCTATTCTTTTTTATTTTTACGAAATGCGAGCTGTCTAGGCACAAAGCCAAACAAGTCCAGATTAAGTCAAGTTTTTGCTCCTTTTTTTGATATTTTAGCCTAACTCATTGATTAAGAATTAAGAGACTTAGTGAATTTAATTAGTACCAAAAACCCCCTCTTGGCGAAAAGTCAAGAAATCCACAAAAAATAAAATTGAATCTAATTAGGCTAATAATTGAATCTAATTAGGCTAATTTAGGGGGTAGAGAATACGAGATAGGGAATATGGATTCTTTCGCATCTCGATTCTGTTTTTGAAAAAAAAAACGATTCAGCGAAGAAAAAAATCAGAAACAACAATCACATTCCAGCTAACATTTCGATTTTAAACAGAACATTGTTAAAAAAGCAATCTGTATTCTCATAGAATATATATGGTCTGGGACGGAAGGATTCGAACCTCCGAATAGCGGGACCAAAACCCGTTGCCTTACCACTTGGCCACGCCCCATTTAGATTTCTATGCGATACTAATTACTAATAAAGTATATTGCTGGTTTTGTTTGTTTGTCAACTCTAGTCCAAATATCTATCGCATAGATTAGATTGGTACTAGGATTTTGCTATGTTTTTGGTATGTGTAGATATAGAATTCAACTTAATTTATTGATCATTACATATAATTCAATTAAGATATTGTATGAAAATATGATTTTTTCGATTCTCCTTTTCTCAAAGGAGGATTTTTGATTGGGTGGGTTCAAAGAAAAAGAAGGATTTTTTGTTTACCTTACTTACTTTCCTTTTCCTTATATCAATAACTCAATCAAAATGCAATTATCTCCAAGAACAAAAAGTCTGTTATGCTTAATACCTTTAGTTTGATCGGTATCTGTCTTAATTCGACCCTTTATTCGAATAGTTTTTTCTTCGGCAAATTGCCCGAGGCCTATGCTTTTTTGAATCCAATCGTAGATATTATGCCAGTCATACCTCTGTTCTTTTTTCTCTTAGCCTTTGTTTGGCAAGCTGCTGTAAGTTTTCGATGAGATCCTTAATAATATCCTAGAAAATTCATGATTTATTCGAGAAAAAATTCGAAAATAAATAAAATCAGATAAGCTTTACCGTTTGAAACCTCGATTCAAACATTGAAATTCTTGGATAGTCACGAGAAATCCGGCTTAACTTATTTCCTTATTTTTTGGCGCTTTCCTTTCCAGTGAAAGACCTTATTAGGCTCCTCTTGTGTATATAAAAAATTTGGTTAATGACAAACTCTTATTAGAAAAGAATTTCTTAAAATTCTTTTAGAGAAAGAGCTTCGTTGCTTGGTGTCAAATTAGGATATGCGGTAGAAAAATGGATGATCTATTCTCTTTTTTTCAAAAAAATCATCTTGGAGATTGTGTAATGCTTACTCTCAAACTCTTCGTTTACACAGTAGTGATATTTTTTGTTTCTCTCTTCATCTTTGGATTCCTATCTAATGATCCCGGACGTAATCCTGGACGTGAAGAATAAAATAAAAAAGGTTTTCCTTGCTTGATTTTAAAATTTTCTTAGGATTTGGTCTATTCCACACATTTAACTAAGAATAAGAACAAAGGATTTCGAAATTTGAAAAAAAAAAATCAAGTCATCAACGGAAAGAGAGGGATTCGAACCCTCGGTACGATTAACTCGTACAACGGATTAGCAATCCGCCGCTTTAGTCCACTCAGCCATCTCTCCCAATTGAAAAATATAATTACTACATGAGATAGCACATAAGATAAAGGAAAGAATCTTTCTTTCTCTCTTTTCTTCTTTCTATATTATTTCTATATTATATAGATATGTACAACTTTTATCATCAATTTCCTTTATCTCTTTATCTAAAGTAAAGGAAGGGCTCAGAAGAGCCAAGAATATCAAGAAAAATAAAGAAGACCTCTTTTCTTTGTCTTGATTTTGTTCGAAAGGACCCTCTTATTCTCATGGCCTGGTCTGGTCAGTACCCAGCCGGGCCTCTTTTGTTCCAACGAATTTTAATTTGAAAACCAAAATGCCTATTATAGTTGTAATATTTCATTTTAATTGAATAGTTAAGTTAATATTCAAGCAACAAGAAAAAATTCCCATTTTTTAGAAAAGTAAAATAAAATATATGAAATAGAAAATTCGATCAAAATAAAAGTCTCATTTCTCTTTCTGCTTTTTGATTTTATGTTTACCGCCTTGCTGGACTAAAAAAAAGAAGCTTTCGGGTATTCCACAATGCATTTTTATGTTATGATTTTAGTGGGTTTGACGCCCCTATCTTATCCTATCTTGATTACCACAATTCCCCTGTTCGACAAAAGTTGCATTTGTATACAATAATCGGATTGTAGCGGGTATAGTTTAGTGGTAAAAGTGTGATTCGTGCTATTATCCCTTAAATAGTTAAAGGGTCCTTCGGTTTGATTCATATTCCGATCAAAAACTTTATTTCTTAAAAGGATTTAATCCTTTTCCTCTCAATGAAAGATTCGAGAACAAATACACATTCTCGTGATTTGTATCCAAAGGTCACTTAGACATTAACAAATTGGATTATGAAATTGCGAAACATAATTTTTGAATTGGATCAATACTTCCAATTGGATAAGTATGAATAAAGGATCCATGGATGAAGACAGAAAGTTGATTTCTAATCGTAACTGAATCTTCAATTTCTTATTTGTAAAAAAGAAAGTGAAGCAAA
>JASDFA010000447.1:15000-17500 GCA_035772735.1 Datura wrightii | reverse complement strand
CTTTGCTGTTCAAACTGAATCGTTTCGTTTTTGTAATTTTCTAATTGTTCCAAAGTCTTATAAGTTGAATTAATCAAATTCAATTTTTCTCGTTCTATCTCGGAGTATCCATTCACTCGAAACTGCTCGGCTTCGGTTTCTACTTTCCGTAAGCGAGAACGAGCTTTTTCGAGTTGTTCAATAGCCCCTCCACGTAGTTCTTCTGAATTTCGAATAGTATTCAAGATCCTCTGTTTTCGATTATCTAATAAATCACTTAATGAAAGTAGATTATTTTTCCATTCCTTTACAAAATTCCATAATCCCTTCCCGAACCAAACATGAATCTTTCGATTCATTTGGCTCTCACGCTCAATTACTTAATTACTTAAGGTAAATTCTCATATCTTTTTTTATGAATGTAATGAGCCTATCTTCTCTTCTTTGTTCATATTCCAAAAAGATATCGAAACTAATGTAAGACCAAAATATTCGGAGGACTCTTCTGACAAAATAAAAAATATGTAATTGTCAGCAAAGTTGTTTCTTTTTTTTTTTTCAAATCCAAAAAGCTCTTCTTACTTAGAATAGGTCGTCGATTCAGCATTCGATAAAGGGGGTAAAATCCCTGTTTTTGCAATTTACAATAAGCAGTTCAAATCATTTTATCAATATGAGTATCCTATATCGATAAAATATTTATTTTGAAACCACCTCTATATTAACATAGTGGTAGAAAGAGTACCATGCTGCGTCTCGACTTCAAACAGTTTGTTTTAACCATGTTAATAGTTCCACATTATTGGTTAATAGAGAATCAAAATCGATTTACCAATGAATCGCGAAATGCTATGGTTCTTACATATAATTTCTTAATTTATACAGAAGTAATTCGCGAGATCATGCACCTCTCTTTCCTACTTATAACGTAAAAGGGTACAGCTGGTTGGTCCAGCCTATTCTTGAAATAAACAACTCGCACACACTCCCTTTCCAAAAAAAATCAATACACCAAGCACTACACTTAGATTTATTGGATTTGTTGCTAAAATATCGGTATTAAACCCGAAACTCCCGGCAGATGGCCAGTGGCCCAAAGAAACGAAAGAATCGGTTACGTTTTTCATATGATCTCCTCTTATAGATAGACTAAAAAATCGAACAGAGTTCTTTTTGTAGCACTTCGCCCCTCTTTTTATTTATTCTTTTATTTTTTCTGAAATTGAGTAAAAAAAAATAAAAAATATTCGAGTTAGTTATAAATTATGAACTAATGAACTAGCCCTTTTATTGGTTATTGGAACACTAACACTTACTAAAAAGAGTTTCCCTTGGTCTATGAACGGGAAGGATGAAAGTGAGTCAGTATGCCAATTCCTCATCCGCAAATCAGCCCTTCCCGTAGGTTCTTTTCTCAAAGAATAAAGAATTAGAGGAGGGAAATCTTGATAGAATTTGAAAAAGCAAACGACAAGTCGAAGGCAATAAAATATGAAAAATAAATACATTTTTCATATTTCTAAGCTAAGATTAAACAAAAGGATTTGCAAATAAAAGTGCTAATGCTACAACCAGTCCATAAATTGTTAAAGCTTCCATAAAAGCTAGACTAAGCAATAGCGTACCTCGTATTTTTCCCTCTGCCTCAGGCTGTCTCGCGATACCCTCTACAGCTTGACCCGCAGCAGTCCCTTGACCAACTCCAGGTCCAATAGAAGCAAGCCCTACAGCCAATCCAGCAGCAATAACGGAAGCGGCAGAAATCAGTGGATTCATGATAAGTTCCTCGTACCAAAAAAAAGAAATGGTTAATGATACAATCAACCAATGAATTATGACTTAATTATTCCCTCGCTAGGACTCATCCAGTCGAAGTAACTAAGAACTTCGGATTGAAGTAATAAGATTATTGAATCATCAGAACTACTTCGATATATCTTTTTTACTTTTTAGACACAGAGTCTTTGTGAACCCATACGACTTTCGTTCTTCCATTTCTTGTTCTTGGTTCGAACTGTTAGTTGAATTATTTCTTGATTTCATCCGTTTATTCATTCAATTCACAGTCACAAGGGGCCGGAAGGACTTCTAGTCTATTAGAATCCCCTAGAGTAGTAAAATATATCTTTAGTTCATTTCATATATAACTAGCACTAGTCAATATCTAATATCACATATACATGTCTTTCTTCCATAACGTAAACCAAGCTTTCATCTTAGATTCAATCCTATTCGAGAATCAAGCGTCGAAACATCTTCAAGGGTTGGCTTATAGTTATTTAAGTACAAACACCTCCCTCTCCTAACCGACCCTTTCTAAAATACTAAAAAAAATCTATTTTTTGCAAATTCTTTTGAATCTTACCTTTTCTTATTATTCCACCTAGATAAATCTAAATGGACAAATTGATTAGGCCGAATAATTCCATATGTATAGAAATATCATTATTTGATTGATCTAAGTTCATGCAATTTATTAATAAAAATGAATAAAAAAATTATTCATTTTTATTATTTATTT
>JASDFA010000447.1:10000-12500 GCA_035772735.1 Datura wrightii | reverse complement strand
TCCAAAGGAATGTTGTTATGTTGTTTTGAAGGGTACACTAATCCTTTGAATCCGGTACCAACGGGTATCACCCCCCCCAAAACAACGTTCTCTTTCAGGCCTTTCAACCAATCGATACGACCCCGGAGAGCCGCTTTTGCTAAAACTCGAGCAGTTTCTTGAAAACTCGCTTCAGATATGAAACTTTGAGTATTGAGAGATGCTCTTGTTATTCCCAATAAGACGACTTGGTAACAGATCGCTTCTTCCAAAGCGCGCCCCATTCGTTCTGCTCGCAACAATCCAATAAGTTCTCCGGGTGAAAAAACATTAGACATTCCATCTTCTGAAACCAACACTTTTGATGTTATTTGACGTACAATAATTTCTATATGCCTATTATGAATCTGCACCCCCTGGGAGCGATAAACCTGTTGGATTTTATTAACCAAAGAGATTCGGCTTTGCGCTATAGTTAGCTCAGCACCAATCAAGAATCCCCAAGGAATTCCAAGAATTCTTGTTATACATTTGTTCCAACCCTCAACCCTCTTTTCTAGATTCATGGATATTGAATCAATCGAACGCACTTCTAACACCTGTTCTACTTTTGGAAGACCCTGTGTTATATCACCAGATCTCGATTTTTCATATATAAATGTAACTAATGTATCTCCTTCGTAAAGGGTTTCCCCATAATGGCCATGAACAGTTGCTCCGGGGGTGGCCAAATAAGGCTTAGCTGATCGTATCACTATCGAGTCAACTTGAACAAGTATAACTTGACCCGATTTGAGGGGCGATCCGTTTTTGGCTATACATACATTTTCACAAATAAACTGTCCAAGACTAATTATTTTAGATGTCTCTTCACAATAATTGTGATGGAGAAAATACCAATTCAAATTGAATGGATTTAAAATAATGTTACGACATGGATCGGGATGAAAAATTTTTCCATTTTCATCCATTAAATAATATTTTAATTTAATCACTTGAAAAGTCTGTTTTAAATTGTCAAGTTGCAAATAGTTAGTTACTAAGATCTGATTATGAGTTATTAAATGGTAAGATGAATAAAAATTCTCAATTGGAAGGCATGTTCCTAAAGGGCCCAATGAATTCCTAATTGGAATTAGGGGATCTTTTTTAATTGATTCTTTTATCACACTGTGATATTTTACATCCTTGAATGGCCCCATTCGAGAACAATTGGCTGCTGACAAAATTATCAACGACTGACATTCCTTATTTCTATTCAACAACGTATGAATAGTTCCTTGAGGTTGGTTAAGAGATTGTTGAATTTTTTCCTTGGAATAGTAATAAATGGAAGAAAAGGGGTTGAGATTGGTACAATCTGATCCATTATCAGAGAGCAATCCTGACCCCGACGGATCATTCCTTTTTCCGATATACGAAATAGGGAATTTCACTAAGTTGATTCTTAGGAAATGTCGAATCAAACCATTTGTCCTTATTTCAACAAAAGAAGCACGGGCTTCTTCGCAAGAAGAACTTTTTTTGTCTTGGTTCCAATTCAATACTAAACAAGTCCGAACTAATTGAATACTTGTGTCAGAAATTACTCGAATCGGTTTGCCATTTCCATAAAGGATATAATTGACAATTCGAAGTTGCACATTATCCCTTTCCTGCAATGGATCCGGTGGAAAAAGGGTTGCTAAATTTATACCGTCCGTTATTTCATATGTGACGACAGGTCGAACTAAAACAAAAAACTTTTTCTTACTAGGTGTAATCCGTTGGACATAGATCCAATTTTTCACTTTTTTGGATTCCTTGGAATTTATTTTTCCTCTTCCTGGTGGTATCAAAACGCCGGTATGTCTGGATATCTTATCTGTCTCTCCAGGAAAATGGATATCTCCAGAAAAGATTTTAAGTTCAATTCGTTTTTTTTTTCTCTCCACCCGGACCAACCCACCGACTCGGCTTCTTAGATTTAAGGTGATTTGTGTATCTACCCCAACGATACTATTGTTCCGTACCATTATGGAAGAAGATCCGGGCAAGATATGCACCTCTTCAGGAATGAAAAAAAATCGATCTACTTTCATTTGGTATTTTAGCCTAAATTCCTTGACTCCTCGATACTCAATCAAATCCTCTTTTTTGATGACTGAATGCGTTTCTATAGTCCCATATTTAATAATGCCCGAACTCTTTCTTCTGTATCGAGGATCATCGAAATAAGCAAGAATACTATTTCGACGGAAAATACCATTTACGGGGATTTGAATCGAGATACCTGAACAAGGCATTAGTTCATTCTCGAGTTCTTGAATCGAGTGTAGTGGAATGATGAATTTATTTCTTCGCCTTTTTGACAATAAATCAGAATTCTCGTGGAGAATAGGCGAATATACGAGATTATACTGACCAGTACATATGATTCGATTAAGGTCTGAATAATCAGGAATCCTATCTTCTTTTTTACCATAAAAATCCGAACTAAATAATTTTTGCCTCGCCTGATCATTGGTTACTGAGAGGTTAG
>JASDFA010000447.1:0-2500 GCA_035772735.1 Datura wrightii | reverse complement strand
ATACACAGCATCTCTTTCTTTTATCAAGGGTTCGACCAATTGATATGTTTCCACAAATAATTGAAATTCAATTTCTTGATCTGTATCTTCAATTTTTGGAAACTTATAAAGTTCTTCCGTCAAACCTTGATCAATGAACCTACAAAATCCTTCAAATTGTATCTGATTAAATCCAGGTATTGTAGATATTCCCTCATTTACATCCCCGAGCATTTTTAATTTCCCATTTATCAAAAAATACCACTATTGGTTCATTCTTCATCTAATTAGATAGATTAGATAAATGATCTAGCAATGATGGCATTTCTATTTTGTTTACCGAATCACATGAAATTTTACCCAACTCCATATCTGGAATGTATGAAATACGTATGAACGGAGGAAGAAAGAGAATTTTCTACTTAAATTGAATTGGAATTTATTGGAATTTTCAACAGATACAAATGGAAAGAAATTGATAAAACATCCCTAGAAACAGACTTCTGCTACTTAGACTTATTAATTAAGTTATAGGATTTCGTATAGAATATCAAAACAAAAATGATTCCATTTCTACCATTATTATGATAATACATATTCCAACCTGCTTGAATACCAGAAAAATAAATGGATTGGACATTTGATCTTTTCGCTGAGATAAAGGCATAAAAATAAGAAAGAATATATAGAATTAGAATCGGTTTTTTGGCATTAAACCCCCTTTTATGTTATGGATTTCGTTGGTCAAAAAATGATTCGCAGAGAAGAGAGAGACTTTGTTTACGTATTTTTGAGTAGAATACGATTGTGAAGTGTATAAGAAAAGAAGGTTTGTATGGCTTAAACACGTGTGGAGATATCTATAATATCCGTCTTTCTTCTCTTTTATTGTTTTATTGTCGTTCTATGTTCTATTCGGGGCAACACAGGTTGTGCTCTACGAAAACAGAATTGAAATTTTCTATTCAAAATGAAAATTTAAGTATGATACTTTTCTGATATCTGATAATTCTATATCGGGAACAGATAAAAATAATATATATCCGTCTAACAATTTCTCTTGGGGGGTTTACATATACTCATAATTGTTGTTATAATTAATAATTAAAATTGAGAAGGATTTTTTGATTGAAAAAATCCATACTGATTAGTTATATATCAAGTTGTGTTTTCTTATGTCATTAGGAAAACAAAATTTGGAGATTCAAATCCAAGAATCATTCATGCATTCTAAGTCAATAGTTAATGGTTCCTATTTTAATAAAGTTGAATTTTGGATTTTGCGACTGAAAATCCACATTTGATTTTTCAATAGAAAGGTAAGAGAAAGTTTTGAACATTATGAATTTTGAGATAGACTCAATCGAAATTGAAAGAATGAATCAAACCCAATCAAAAGGGAAGAAGGATTAGGATTTACTTGAGTTTTAGGAAAAAGTCAGGAAAACAGAACTCAAGGTGCAAGTACAATAAAAAGCAGTTCAGTAATCCGGGAAAGTTTTCATCTATTTTGTATTTGTAGCATTTTGGCGACATGGCCGAGTGGTAAGGCAGAGGACTGCAAATCCTTTTTTCCCCAGTTCAAATCCGGGTGTCGCCTGATCAACAAAAAACTAGAAATCTCTTCTTTTCTTCTGTTGATATAACTCGCCGAATGATTCCCCAGCAGAAGCAGAGAAAGCAGACTGTTGATACTTGTTTGATTTTAAACATCTGGTCTGGGGGTTTTTCTAAAAAATTGTAAATATCCTTGCATTGCATATTTAGGCTTAGGCTTCAAGGAAATATTCGAATGCTAGAGGGGCTATCAAGACTTCGCAATTACCTTCTACTACAAATCAAAATTTTAGATTATTAATGCATTGTATAATGACTGGACCTTGGATTAGATTGGAGAGCCCGATAGGAAATCTAAATAGTTGTGGAAGGGGGCGGAAGATACTTTATTATATACGAGGAACTCACGAAAATCTCTGAGTGCTCAAGCATCCAATCAATTGAAATGAGGGTCAACAAAAAAAGAATAGGACCTATTATTCCTACATGTTCCATTAGTAACATTCCCTTGAGATGTTACTGCGGATTTTGCTTGTGTTTAATCTTTCCCGATTAGAAATCATATAGGAATTTCTTCTAAAATGAGCGAATTTATTGGATTGGTTTATTAATAGTCTTCGTTCTTTTTGACTCTGCGCCATTGATTCCACTATTATTAGTGAGGAATAATGGAGCAATTCCTTTATATTTATAGAGATAGGGGACATAATTCATATGGATATAGTAAGTCTTGCTTGGGCTGCTTTAATGGTAGTCTTTACTTTTTCCCTTTCACTCGTAGTGTGGGGAAGGAGTGGACTCTAGGGGTCCTACTAATTGAGTTAAGGAAGCAAACTGTATCAATAGCAATTGCTTTCTAGATCGTTCTGCAACACGTTTTGAACAAAATAAAAATATCTTCATTTTTAAATTCCATTGGACTCTACTGGAGTAATGTATTATAGGAATCATCCTCTTTCAATCA
>JASDFA010000446.1:17500-22500 GCA_035772735.1 Datura wrightii | reverse complement strand
GCCCCTTATCGGATTTGAACCGATGACTTACGCCTTACCATGGCGTTACTCTACCACTGAGTTAAAAGGGCCTTTTTTATTTATTTATTTAATTTTAATTTTATTTAATTCCGGAATTATTCACTATGTGGATAAAATATCTATATGTACATATATTATAAACATAAGTATATATGCATAAGTACGTGCAGTAGATACATAGTGTCTAGTGACTCATTGTTGAATAATAAAATGGATTTACCTAGTAAGTCTAGGAGAAAATGCAATGAATTGTTTCAAGACCGACTCGAATTGCTTTTTTTCTTTTAGTGAATTGATCCCACCAGAACAAAATTCACTTGATTGATACATGTACATACACCTAGCAATTCAACATAAAATTAAAGATATTTCATCGAATCATAGAATGAAGAGATTCTATTTGTCTACTGAACTAAATTCTTGGAGAAAAAAGAATTTGCTGCTTAATCCCGCTTACTAGATTTCTCGTTTGTTAATTTCCTGTCTTGTCTTGGTGGGAGGGAGATAAGGATATCTCGTCTTAACAATGAATCAAATAAAAGTGAAAGAAATCGAATTTCACACCTTTTTCCTTTTCTGACGGACCAATCATTCCATGAAAAAATCCTACTCTTCCTCATTATTTCGATTTTTTGTATTTATTACTTTTTTCTAAATAAAAAAAGAAAATTCTAAATAAAATTCGAAATACTAAATAATCTAAACTAAAATAATCGAAATAAATTCAATTGAAATAATTCAAAAATAAAAAAAAAAATACTACTACTAGATTTCTAATGGCGATTCTAATGAATAATTCATCAATGACGAATAAAAAATAATTCTATGCAAGTCTGAAAGGGGGAAAGATCCCTCGGATAGAATCATTCGATTATATTGACAATTTCAAAAAACTGATCATACTATGATCATAGTATGATGGCCGTTGGTCAAGCAGGCCCCCATCGTCTAGTGGTTTAGGACATCTCTCTTTCAAGGAGGCAGCGGGGATTCGAATTCCCCTGGGGGTAGGGTACTACGAAAGGAAGTTGATCATGGATTACCAATAAGTCTAAAATTGATTCTTCCTGGGTCGATGCCCGAGCGGTTAATGGGGACGGACTGTAAATTCGTTGGCAATATGTCTACGCTGGTTCAAATCCAGCTCGGCCCAATAATTCGCCAATCCGCCATGAGATGATATAACCCCCTTTGTACTTCAGAAATACCCGATCCGGAGATAAAAAAGAATCAAATTTTCTGCTAGATCCCGTATTTCCCTGGGATTGTAGTTCAATTGGTCAGAGCACCGCCCTGTCAAGGCGGAAGCTGCGGGTTCGAGCCCCGTCAGTCCCGACGGATCCAATAAATATATCAATAAATCTCTCCGGGGACCGGGGGCAGAATTTCATTGTCAAAGCAAGGGGGAAATCCTTATTTCTTTTTTCTTTCCCTTTGGTCGGAGAAAGACATATGCGGTTGGATTAGTACAATTATTGGTAGCATTATAGTCAGTATTCCAAGAAATGCTGGCTTTTTTCGATTGTCCCCGATGCATGTAATATAATCGAGTACTATACCTTTTTGAGGCGTGCATACACAAAGGGAATTCCTTTCTTGTCCAATACAAAATTGAATATAAGAAAATACTCTCCAGAAAAAACAAAAAAAAAAACAATTTATTTTTCTGGCTACGGATTTATGGAACCTCACTTACTAGTTTGAAGGGGAAAAATGGATTTCAGGCAAATTGCACACTGAGCTTTTGGTATAGGTGTCCCGGGGCTAATAATCTACGAAGAAAGGAGGGGGAAGGACAGATCAACCAAAGATCCTACTCCTCTTAGAAAGGGGAATGAATCATTTTTCCGATTTTTAATTTTGTTTTAAGGCCCCATCGACGAAAGAACAAATCGGAAAATAGTAAATTTGATGAATATTCATTTTATACGATCTCATCTTTATCACACTTCTTTGTCTTCCAAGTCAAAAAGGGTTTAGAACGAAACTCTTTTCTTTTTCCATTTAGCTTTTATTGTTTGTTTGGGTTTGTAACTATGTGACCACTGGAAGTGGAAGAGCTATTTGATGAGACTTCATCAGATGATTGTACAAGAAGGAACTAGATAGATTAGAGAGAAAAAAAGAACAGATGATAAAAAATGATAATGATAAATAAATAAAGGAATTTTGGATTGGGTCAGGAATCCGAGTTTGGGGCGGTATGGATAAAAGAACTTCCTATGTTATACTATTCAATTCTCGACGACGAATTGATTTGATAGTTCAGATATTGTTATTCATGATATTGATCCGAATTCAAGATCATCGAGAGGTAATATTCATTCATTGAATTTACAGGCCAAAGATTTATCATCTCTATGGGATTAAATCCCGAGTTATTGCGAAGTAAAAAACCGATGAGATTATGGAAGTAAATATTCTTGCATTTATTGCTACTGCACTATTTATTCTAGTTCCTACCGCTTTTCTACTTATCATTTACGTAAAAACAGTCAGTCAAAACGATTAATTATTAACTAATTTGAATGAAACTTGACTTCTGAGTTCTTAGCCAAAATTGACGAAATAAAATGAAAAAGATTCCAATTTCATGTCTTAAATGAAATGAGTGGACTAGAATCGGCAGTATTCTAATAGATAGTATGGTAGAAAGATTCATCTATTTCTTTCTACCATACTATTTATTAGTTAGATTGTAGTTATAAAGCTGCCCCTGGAATAAAATAAAGATAGAGGCTGCATTTGATATGGATCTATAGATCAATCTACAATATTATCTTGATATATGTGAATATCAATTCCATATATGGGATTGCCATAGCATCCAATTCCATTTATTTGCTATATCTATTTGTTCTGATCAATCTGAATTACTCTTATGTCTTATAGTTTGAATTACTATATTTTTGATTTCCAATATGAATCTCGGTATCTATTGAAAGAATCAAATCAATGAAGGAAAAGCGATAGATATAGGCATATTCAAAAAATCACGTAGTAATCTTGTTTTTTTGAACATTCCCAAGAAGTAATTGAGTAAACCATTGACGGTAGTTCCACGGGCATCGAAAAGGAAGAGTAAACCTCACTGATTTTTAACGCCTGAACCACGATATGAAATAAGTCGATAAAGTATAAATCCAATTTCAAAAATTCGAAAGCGTTAAATGCGCAATATGTGACTCACCTGACGATCTTATTCTGCATAGTATCTCGTTAGACAACCACTATGTTTATATCCTTTCTTTCTCATACAAAGTGCGTATACACTTAACAAAACCACTTCTTCTTTGAACAGTAAAGAGAGAAACAAATAAAAAAAGGGTCCGGCCCTCCTCAGTATCACCTAGTAAGATAAGAGGCCGTTGATTGGAATAGAAAATTTAGGAAGAATTAGGTTCGAATAAATTTCCTGGGATCCTCTTCCTTTCGAACTACAAACACGGGAATCGTTGAAATAGCTCTTTGATTGAAAGAGGATGATTCCTATAATACATTACTCCAGTAGAGTCCAATGGAATTTAAAAATGAAGATATTTTTATTTTGTTCAAAACGTGTTGCAGAACGATCTAGAAAGCAATTGCTATTGATACAGTTTGCTTCCTTAACTCAATTAGTAGGACCCCTAGAGTCCACTCCTTCCCCACACTACGAGTGAAAGGGAAAAAGTAAAGACTACCATTAAAGCAGCCCAAGCAAGACTTACTATATCCATATGAATTATGTCCCCTATCTCTATAAATATAAAGGAATTGCTCCATTATTCCTCACTAATAATAGTGGAATCAATGGCGCAGAGTCAAAAAGAACGAAGACTATTAATAAACCAATCCAATAAATTCGCTCATTTTAGAAGAAATTCCTATATGATTTCTAATCGGGAAAGATTAAACACAAGCAAAATCCGCAGTAACATCTCAAGGGAATGTTACTAATGGAACATGTAGGAATAATAGGTCCTATTCTTTTTTTGTTGACCCTCATTTCAATTGATTGGATGCTTGAGCACTCAGAGATTTTCGTGAGTTCCTCGTATATAATAAAGTATCTTCCGCCCCCTTCCACAACTATTTAGATTTCCTATCGGGCTCTCCAATCTAATCCAAGGTCCAGTCATTATACAATGCATTAATAATCTAAAATTTTGATTTGTAGTAGAAGGTAATTGCGAAGTCTTGATAGCCCCTCTAGCATTCGAATATTTCCTTGAAGCCTAAGCCTAAATATGCAATGCAAGGATATTTACAATTTTTTAGAAAAACCCCCAGACCAGATGTTTAAAATCAAACAAGTATCAACAGTCTGCTTTCTCTGCTTCTGCTGGGGAATCATTCGGCGAGTTATATCAACAGAAGAAAAGAAGAGATTTCTAGTTTTTTGTTGATCAGGCGACACCCGGATTTGAACTGGGGAAAAAAGGATTTGCAGTCCTCTGCCTTACCACTCGGCCATGTCGCCAAAATGCTACAAATACAAAATAGATGAAAACTTTCCCGGATTACTGAACTGCTTTTTATTGTACTTGCACCTTGAGTTCTGTTTTCCTGACTTTTTCCTAAAACTCAAGTAAATCCTAATCCTTCTTCCCTTTTGATTGGGTTTGATTCATTCTTTCAATTTCGATTGAGTCTATCTCAAAATTCATAATGTTCAAAACTTTCTCTTACCTTTCTATTGAAAAATCAAATGTGGATTTTCAGTCGCAAAATCCAAAATTCAACTTTATTAAAATAGGAACCATTAACTATTGACTTAGAATGCATGAATGATTCTTGGATTTGAATCTCCAAATTTTGTTTTCCTAATGACATAAGAAAACACAACTTGATATATAACTAATCAGTATGGATTTTTTCAATCAAAAAATCCTTCTCAATTTTAATTATTAATTATAACAACAATTATGAGTATATGTAAACCCCCCAAGAGAAATTGTTAGACGGATATATATTATTTTTATCTGTTCCCGATATAG